>JAKSZP010008738.1:0-25631 GCA_022478985.1 Massospora cicadina | reverse complement strand
AAATTCAGGGAAGACCAGTCAGTATTTAGTCATGTTCTTGTGAGGCTTATGCAACTGTCACTCCACACAATAAACTAGATAATATGCTAGATTGTAGTTTTATTGACTCCTAGAAATAGTACTGGTGAATATAATCGGTCATATTCCTCAGACCTCATCACTGACAACCTTATGAGCGGCTTGTATGATAGCCACTTGTTCTGACAGCTTTGGAAATAGTAATCATTTCCTATCAATTCTCTTGGAAACTTATCCATACATGGACTTGGTGTTTTCCATCGCTTTTTGAAGTGCTTCTTTGGATTTCTTATGGTTTGTTCCTGATTTCTTCTTCAACCATTCTCTGAAATAGCTCATCCACCTGCTGGTATACCACCTGGTCCATTGGTAACCTTGATAAGTCATTCTATTTAATGAGATGCTCCAGATCAGTGGACTATGTCATAATCGTAAGCCTGTAGTTTAATGCACATTGGGCCAGTAACCATTCTGTTTTTCTTAAATTGTGTAGCCAACGCAAAGAGTAGTTTTCATCACCACTTTTGAGTACATTTAATGAATATACGCCAGAAATTGTTTAAAGGCATAAATAACCACAAGGCATTAATTTTCAGTCACGGTGTAATTCCTCTCAGCTGCTGAGAGTGTCTGGCCCAAATACGCTACCAGGTGTTCATCCCCCAAGTTCATTCAATTGGCTCAGGATGGCGCCAATTACTGTTAACAAAGCATTGGTCTGTATTATAAATTTCCAATCGAAATTTGGATATTTCAAAATCAGAGAATCTTTTAATTACTGGCGTATTTAATCAAAAAGAACTCTGGGCATCTTAGCTTCATATCTGGTTACTGCATTCACATCTAAATTGACCACTTTATATAGTTGATCATGCACATCATCATAGATAAATAGATCACCAATGTCAATTTCTTTTTGCATAATATTGGGGGGAACGGGTTTTTCTACAGCTCTAGACTGTTCCCCATCTAGGCCGCAGGCCCTTTACCCAACTCCTGTGTGGCTTTAGAAACCTTTGCTTAGACCACATTGATCTGTTCTTTAGACTTCTTACAAAGCACAGTAAAGTCTCTTTCCTCTAAACTGGTAACAGAATTTTTTTTTCTTATCAATCCTCTTGAAATCTTTGGGTTTATTTATTGGAACAGTTTAATTAGAGAGATTCCTTAGCGCCCTCAGTCCCCTTTGTAGGATTCAAATTTTGTACTGGATTTGGTTTGAAACTTCTATTTGGAGCATCAAAAGTAGCTCCTATTATTTTTAAATGATCCACCATCTGAGAGGTGGTAATCTCCGTTGTGAGTAAAGAAGACATCAATTTGATGCAAATTATGATAGGGTTGAAGGGCCACTTGTAACATGATCCGTGCATCAAAAACTATCCAGCACTTTTTCTCCAACAAGGTATGCGATTCTTGGTAGAAATGAATGGTGAAACTTGCTAAGGATTCATCCTTCTGCAATTGAATTCCCATTTATTTTTGCTTGCGCTTTGACATGCACATGGGTCTTTCAAACCTTTTCATTTTTACCGACTTGGCCTCTAATTATGACCAGCTGTCCCCCTCTAGATGGGCAACACTAGTTCCTGAAAATTTTTATCAAAGCAATTCATCACTGTCAAAGCCTTTTGATGATCGCCATAACTGAACATTGTCATGTCAAATAATCAGAAAATAGCAGGGGCGTTACTACGATAAAAAATAGAAAACTTTGGAGAGGCTTTAAATTTCAATGAGGTTTACAAGCCACCACTATTGGTTTGGCTACTTAAATAACTTGGGGAGTATTTTGGGAGTCATTTCCAAAATGGCTGTGAAAGCAGGCAGCATATTTTGTGGAATAATCTCTTACCAACTGGAGTTTTTTGGGTCCTCTCTTCTGTGTTGGTCGGTGCATAGGGCTCACAGTCACACTTGCAAGTCTTCAAGTCCTCGACTTGCTTAATCAGCCACTCTATATATGTGCTGAATGCTCATAATTTGACGCAATATGCTTCACGCTCTATTTTCAAAAATAATACTTCTCAAACTAAAAACCTTCCTTTCTCTTTATGGACATTATTTTTTTCTAGTGACTCATTGCCAAAACAAGCAACTTTTTTGACTCCTTCTTACATCTTGGTAACTTCTTCCTCCAAGGCTGTGATCCCTCAAAGATCCGCAGAATTCAATGCTTTCTTGTTGATAGTTGCCAACTCCATCCAGAGTTTTCTTAATTCATCCTTGTGCAACATCTTGTCCTAGTATCCTACTAAACTACAACCCTGTAGTGAGCACCAACTGTAAATCTCTAGGGGCTTCGCTGCATGTTCACAAATATTAAGCCCTAAAATTGATAAAAGCACAGGATCGGTTTTTGCAATCCTAGCATTGTCTGATGATATATTTGATTGACTATAGTATGAAGACAATTAACCGTAGTTTAATAGATCATTATTATTTGGTCTAACACTTGACTGGTATTCCTCCTTAAATACTCTAGATGTCCTCAGTAGTTGTTTGTTACCTTATCCGCCTAACTTGATCTACGCTCAGATCCTAGTTCACAGCCTATCCTCTGGAGACACAAAGATGGCAGCAATTCCCTTCTCATTTGAGCTTCTCTTCTCTTCTCTGGATCCTTAATCCTTACTCTTTATCCTACTAAAGCGTCACCAATTAAAGCACACAGCAATAAGTTACTTGAAGATGAATAAAACTAATAGTGAATTTTCTAGTTGATGGTTTTTATTAAAGGAAATCTTAGAAAATTTATTGAGGGAATTCGGTGCCCAACCCTCAGTTGGCGACTTAGCAAAGAAGCAGCAGCCGTTGCTGATGATGTACCCTTAGTTGTCTCATCAGCAATGGTCTTCCCCATCCTGGTTAGGATTCTTTGATTGGACATCCTTGATATCTAAAACAGAAAGAGTCAGAAAACGTGCCCCTAACGTTTTCTACTCAACCCCAGCGAACCAACCATATTTGGTGAGAGACCTGCTTAGGTAATTTGACTTGTTACACATTATGTCAGGTCACAAACTAACTGATCAAATTGCTAGTTGCAGGCGGCATCACTCGCCTCACAACTTGCTCCATAAATATTCAATTGATGGGTGATAAACCTGACCAATCCCAATCAGTAAACCTGATAGTTAATCATCATCAACTATCAGATGTCCAATTACTTTGACAACTCTGCCCAACGAGATCTTAAGCATTTACCCAAATTGACCCCCATCAGATTAAAAACAGGCAAAATAACTAAACTACTCCGAACATTGTTAGCCTGAAATTGGGGTCACCAATATCCAATTCACTCGCTATTGGAAATTATTCCCTAGAGACCCATGGTAATCTAGATGGCTGGAAATGTGGGCAATAATCCCAACAGGTATTTTTACCAACTTGTGGTATTCATTCTCAAGTTCTTCAGAAAGAAAGTATAGTTACTTTTTTTGTATTTTTACACTTCAGTATCAAATTTAAAGTGAATCTTATAAGTAAAAAATTTGGGGCAATGTTTAATCCAGGCAAAGCTTGAATCATTGCAACACCCTTTTTAAGTTCATACCTTTATCAGGGCGAAACTCTTTGATATTTTCAGGGAAATGTGCTAAGTCTGCTTTTGTTTTCCAGGTGGCACCTCAAGATGGGTAGCATTGCCATTTGACCAAGTAGGAGCATTTTTCTTTGATGATCATGTTTTCTAGGTTGTCTTGAACTTCATATTATGCCACTATAGGGTTTCAGAGAATATTGGCCTGGCTTGTCTGTTATTGGTCCCTTAATCTTCCTTAGCTGAAAAACATGCCGGAAAGGTTGAGCTCAAGATCCTTCAAGGATTTATAGCTAAAATGCTACTTTTTTGAACTGGAAGAGCACCTTGTATGGTCCTAAGTAAAGGGGGCGAAGCTTGTGGTACTTAACGGGGACAGAGTAGCTCTTAGAGTTGGTAAGATCCATATCACATTACCTATAGGCAAGTGGATCCAACAGCGCTTGTAACAATATTGACATTGATCTTGCAAAGCCTTGTTGAGGTTAGTATTCAAAAAAGCACTGTTTGACTAGATGTTGAATACTAGGTCATCAGCGGCGGGTACTATTCCATCAGGTTGTTCTGTGTACATCTGTGGGTTCTGTACATTATTGGAAAAAAATGGTGACTTACTTGTTGATGATTATTATTGGTTATTGTAAGTGATCTGGTAAATAGGAAGCCAGGAGGTTCAGGTCTTCTGCTAAGCCAGGATGTAGCAGCGAAGGTACTTCTTTAGAGTCTGTTTGACTCTTTCTGCTTGTCCATCCTGCTTGGGATGCTAGGCGGAGGAGCAAAAGGGCTTACTGCATATGTTGGATAGGAGGTGGTTCCAGAAGCGCGAAATAAACTTAAATTCTCAGTCTGATCTAACTTCATCAGGTAAGACATGCATTGAAAAGAACCATTTGATGTTAATATCAGCCATTTCACATGAGGAGAATTAAAAGGTGCAATAGAGAAATTCCATATACATGTTAAGCTGGTCTCCTGTCAAAAGAGTGTCAGTAACTATCTCATTTCTGCAGAGGTGTTGGTGAATGCACAACCACACCATCAGGGAACAACACGCTAAAACAAAAAGAGCACCATGAAGGGGCCAGTATGAAGATGACCCAAGAAAAAGGGTGTACAAAATTATATAAACAAAACTTTAGATCGAATAAAAAGGTGAGGATTTGTTTAGACGACAAGGAGGAGCCCATCAGCAAGTGCAGCTCAGAGTCTTGACTCTTTGGTGCTTCAATTCAGAGGGTTCAGGACCACCAGTAATAGAATAGAATCCTTATATGTTTGTGAAGGGTTAAAAGTGACTTATATTATTAGAGACCTCATTAAGGAGGGTAAAATAAAGGTCCAAACAAGGATTCATTAAATAAGAACTAAATAGGGTTTTATTAAACAGTCAACTAACTAAGAAGTATGGCCTCAAGGAAACTACTATAATGAGATTGACTGGGAGACCACTTTTCATTGGTCAAGACACTGAGCACAATATAACCAATAATCACTACTTTTTATCAATCATAGCGCTATAGCTCAGTATAATTGCCCTTAAATTATTGATTGCTGTCAAGTTTTGCCAGATTGGGCAATAATGAAAAAGAACAGGACTCAAAGCACCATCCTCTGACAAATGTACCACACAAGGTATATGACTAAATAGTTTTTTTTCCAGCTCCATTGAAGTAACGCTCATATGCTCATCACGCGCACCCTTAGATCCAGCCTGGGCATACTTTGCCCTTAGCCCAGCGTTGGTCTAGGGTATGATTAAGGTCTGGCAGTACAACCAGCTTTGTGCCCTTAGATTAACTTCACTTAGTCCTTTTGCTACAATCCGTTCCCACAGTTATGTCAGTAACCATGACATCTACCATCACCATGATTGCATCATACCCATTTGACAAAGGCAGACAGATGATGAAACTAACGCTGATGGAGGACCATAGACTAGAAGGAATTTGAAGTTTCATCAGATTATTATGGGCTTTGTAAGGGTTTGAATCTGCCGCAGGTCTGGCACTTATATAGATGTTTCATAATCACAACGTCAATACCAATTATGATTAAAAAATCTTGATTAATTGTTAAGTCTTCTCAACACCTGGTTGTTCAGCTAGAGGGTGGTCGTGGTAGGCATAGAGAACTTTCTCTTGCATTCTGTTACAGGTACCCGCCCGCCCATGGTTCAGTATAATACCTTTCATTATAGAGAAGCATTTATATGCCTCATTGGCGGATCCTTCAATAAGGGCCTCTTTATGCTCCTTCCCCAAAGTGCTGCAATACTTTGCATGCCTTATTATCTACATAGAGCTTTTGAGGGTTCTTGGATTATGGAAAAATGTTTGGGAAGAAAGGTCATGGTGTTGAAATCGTCAATTTAAGATATATGTGAAAGCTAAGTGAGTGTAACATCCAAAGATTCAGGGGTCAACTTTCAGATGGTTATGCTTTTAAATAATTGTGAATATGTACTGCATAAGTTCCTGGTGCCACCATGCTCGTCTATGGTTTATTTTCCGGGAGCTCTAATGGAATTCCAAGGCGCAGTGATCTGTCCTTATGATGAAGTGATGGCAGGCATATATCATGTGATGCTGCTATTTACTAAGCGCTAGATGATAGCAAGTAGTTCATTATCATACGACTAATAGTTAATCTTGGAGGGGAACATCTTAAAAAGTAGAAAAGATTTTCTAAGTCATCCTAACCCTCCTTTAAGAGAACAGCCATCAAAGCAAAATTTGTAGGCGTCCATATAAACAATGAAAAGACATCTGGGGTGAGGGTGGGCTGAAAGGCACGAAAATTAGGATTTACTTTACTGCTTGGAAGGCTACATCTTTTCCTCCCCTTAGGTAAGGAGAACCTGTTTTGTGAGGTGGTCAAGGGAGTGGCAATCAAAGAATGAACCTTAAATAAAATAAGAGAAAGTTAACACACAAATAAAACTGTTTAAGCCATTTTTACTCACAGGGGGAAGCCGGTCCCTTATAGCAGACAGCTTGTCAATCTGATAGCTATGCCTTCCTTGAAGATGATTTTGCAAAGATTAAGATGAGGTCCTTGAAGAACTCACACTTTAAGTTATATAGCCCCAGGTTGTCTTGAGAAAGTGCCTGGAGCACAGTTTAGCATCCTTGGCATTAGCTTCCAAGGTTTCTGATTATATAAGGATGTCATTCACTTATGCAACACGAACTTCCCTACAAGATTACCCAACTCATGGTCAATACTGCGTCGAAATACTCCAGGTGCATTGTGTAGTACAAGAGGCATCACCTTGTAATTAACGACCCCAGATAACACTTGAAGGCCTTAATCTGATGATGCTTTTTAAAACAAGGATCTGTTAGAAGGCGTTGACCATGTTCAGCTTGGAGAATAACTTTCCTTTGGCGATCATAGGGAAGACGGCTTTCATGAGCGGCATAGGGTAGATAATTTATGCTTAAAAACCACATTGAGTAGCCTGAAATACACGCAGGTTGAAGATATCTATTAGACTCTGGGACAAAGGACACAGGTTAGACCAAAGAAGACTTAAAGCCAGTTGAGGTCGTGTGCAAGCTTATCCTTTACATATGCATCCAGAGTCTTTAGTTTACAGTTTAAGGAGTATAGAGGACACACCTCAGGAAGATTTGCACCATCCTAAAAAATTGGAGGAGAAAGTGAAAGGGCTGGAGGCTGGAGAAACAGGGTAGGTAGAAGGCTCAAGCATATTAGCGAAGTGTTGGAAATCCAGGCACAGTTTTAAATTTTTTTATGACCCTGTTGATTATCCCCAGGAAGTTGTTTTTATTGGGCTCAGAGCAGAAGTATGTTACAATAGATGGTCTTCTTTCAAAAATATAGAGTGAATAGGCCGCTTCTTATCTCAAAATAGAGGGATTACTTATGCCATCACTTTATACCTATGATGACTGAGCAAGGCATATTTCCCAAGGCACAGAAGCACTATTAAATTTATGACAGGCTTAGAGGAGGGAAACTGATTGATGGACTAACCAGCTATGCAAGGTTTTTGAAGTGTCAGCAGGGGTAAAACTCCAATTTAAGGCTATCAGAAAGTCCAGCCATTTAATCAAGCAAGATCATTGAGATTGACTTCAGCTCCAGTAATAACCAGAGTGTTGACCAATTCTGTGGTGTCTAGGATTCTCCCTATGCAAGGTGTAAGCCTTGTCCTGAGGAGAAGGTTGACATAAGCTGCTATGCGGTACTTAACCTTCAAGCTACTCAAATGGTCCCATAATCCTGAATTAAGGTTTGGGCTTACATCATCAATTTTGGTTAAAAATTCTGAAAATTAAATAAATTACTCCAAACTTGTCTAAAAACATTTCAATATTAATCGTGAAATTATACCTAATTCAAGGGCAACATTCACATGACTCCATCACCTGTGGCCCAAAGCTCCTTAAGTCTTCATCAGCTGTTCATTCTGGAAGCAAGTAAGTGGAGCTCTAGACCTGGATTATTGAAAGAGCTCCTACTTAAGGTTGATACAATTTCAACCTATGCTATGAAACTATCACAAGGAGAACAAGAAGCTCAGC
This sequence comes from Massospora cicadina, assembly GCA_022478985.1. Classification (NCBI taxonomy): domain Eukaryota; kingdom Fungi; phylum Entomophthoromycota; class Entomophthoromycetes; order Entomophthorales; family Entomophthoraceae; genus Massospora; species Massospora cicadina. Next base: position 17,522 of record JAKSZP010008738.1, on the reverse strand, counting down.
TTACCTTCCAGGTAGGACACGATGAAGGATAGGCCACGTGGAAATCATGAATGACTAATGAATCACACTTCGCCATTCCCAATGAGTCATGATTCCCTTTATTCTTTTAATAGTACTATAAAAAGTACTAACTTATTTTAATAAAGTACTTTATTCATCATAATATATTATATATTCAATTAAAATTTAGCTATACTTATTCTAATGAATAAAGTCTCGTCCATCTCTGCGTTTATTGAAGCCCTGTCCTCTCAGCTGAACGTGATGCACTAAGCCCATGCATTCAGCCACTATGTCATGCTCCCCAGAGTTAGCACCTGCGAGTGCAACTGGTGGAGTTGCAACAATGACTTTGATATTACAGTTCCTCAATTTGTAGTGAATGGGAAAAAATACTTATAAGGGGTTAAACCATTTCTATCATAACTCATAAGATATATTGGAGTGCGGCAAGTTTCAGTGTTGCTCCACCTCTTCTGAAATTACAGCTCACAGGGGCTTCTCTCAGGGGACTGACTGCCTCTGGTGCAGGTGGGGGAGTACCACTTCTTGGTAGGTTCTCACTGTGAGTGGAGTTGATTTGGTCGCGGAGGCCAGGTTGGGAAGGTAAAACCTCTCTTATGAACGCCAATGACAATTGATGCTCCACCTGGCTAGTTAAATATATCACCTTATAAAGGTAGTAGTGAGGCAAGTGGCCATGGTGGCTCTTAGTAATTCATGCCCAAGTTTTAATGAGACATACACTAGAGTTTGAGAAGAGCTCAAGAAAACTAGCCTAGTTATTGAAGCGTGCAGCATTTATTTTAACAGATAAATTGTCTTGTTTAAGGACAGAAGCGCGAGGTGAGAATACCCCAGTGGTAGAATATAGACCCTCTACCACTGCCTCCTTTAGTTTGATCCTGGTAGATGAACTTTGGGTAGGGGACAATTATAACTGTGTTGGAGTTGTGCATAAATGCCCTGAAAGGAGATAGCGAGTAGAAAAGGAAATCCATGGAGTTACTGGCCTATCATATGCCACTTGTGGAGTTTTTCCAAGCTTTACTCTTTCCCATTTCTTTGATCGCTTAATTGGTGCAGTATCATCCCCAGTCGCCACCTCAGATAAAATTTTCAATAAGTACAGAAGCGCGGATCAGGCCGCATCAAGGGACTCCTCCAGTGTGGTCATGAGAAGTACTAGGTCAATGTATTTCTCCAGGGGGATAGGCCATATTGGCGCGCATGAATTCACTATTCAGGTAGACAGTGTTTGGCAAGGTGGGATGAGCGCTTCTACCGGTTCATGAAGGGTCTGTGACACCTCAAAGCCTGTTGGAAGTATGCGCGGAGTCAAAGCTGTTCCAAATCATTGCTAGTAAAGTCAGCTTCTTAGGGTCCAGAGCGGGACAGTATAAACCCTCCTAATGGAAGAGTTTAAAAGTGTGGGAGTGGGCGAACTGTTGCTTTAAAGCAGTGGAGAAACATCAAGAACACAAATAAGAAGGAAAACAGGAGTATCACCACAGTGGTGGTGCTTGTGAACCAGGCGGGAAGGCTTTTTAGTTTCAGGAGGTTTTGCACGTTCATAAAGACAGAGACAAAGTTGAAAGATTTTTAATGTCACGGTTGGCTTCCATGAGATGCAAATCTATACTATTTGGAAGACACTCCCATGCGCACGCCTAAGTAACAGTAGTGAAAACACTAATATTGAAATAACTGCATATATTATCTTTGGAAGTAGAGGATGTTGCTGACCAGTGACAAAATCACACAAAGTAGGTGAATTGACAAATTCCAAAGCTTTAAGTAAAGCATATTCAGTGGGTTATGAGATCACTCTTGATGTTTATAACAAGAGTTAAAAAAACAGGAAACGCTAAAAGAAAAAGTAAATAATTGATTTTTTATTGATATGATTTTAAAAAAACTGAGGAATGGAAGGTAGGGGAGTTTCTTTATATAACTCTACATCCCCCATTCTGAGAATTAGTTTTAAAATTCTGAAAGCTAACTTGTAGGAACGTCTGTTATTTTAATAAGATCAGTTCCTGAGTTTTACTCTGGAAGGTTCAAGATTCCTGAAGCCAATTGCCCTTTAATAAGATCCTACCAATTTGCGCTCTTGTTGATTTTTCTAAAAACCAGTGTAAGATTCTGATATGACTAGATGATAAGCCCTGAACAGTTATGACAGAATGTTGGTAATTCACCGACTTGGGGTTATATCTATTAGTATTTGAGCGCCTTGAGATGATGCAATATTAGTTTATACTGTTGTTATTGGATCACCTTAAAATAAGGCAATAAGGCGATGACAACATTTGATGAGTATAATTTAGAACGCCTCAAAAAAGGGAGATAGAGAGTTGAAGAATAACATGCTAAAACCAAGGAGAATCAGCGGAATAGAATAGCCTAATCTATGAGAACTTATCATCCAAAGTCGTTGATATATAAGCGAGATGGGCGATTGAAAGAGTAGCTAGTTGTAGAGAGAAAGCATAACAGCGAAGAGTCGCCATATTTATAACCATAAATAAAAGTGTTGTCAGGGCAATTGCTCCTATTTTCATATATTTTCAGTCTTTTTGTAGGACAAATGATCCCATATTATATGTCCGTTGCTCAGTGGGTTTGACCCGTGTGATCCTTATGGCAGATCCTAACAATACCGCCCAAAATTATAACAGAGTTGCTCACTACAGGGGGCCCATTTATCATTTACTAAAAACTCAAAATCTCCAGTCGCTGGCTATGTCTAATAAATTTTGCTTTGCTGGTGAATCTTCACAAAGCACTGTATCAGCCAGTTATGAGGAACTCAAACTCAATTTATATGCAGTGCTCAAGAAACATGATGAGCTTCAAGAACGGGATGCCATTATGCACCAGCTCAATAGCACGTTCAGTCAAAAGAAAATTCTGGGACAACAAAACAAGGAACTCGCCAATCATTTGGATGACACCACTGAACAACTGCAATACATGGAGTGGAAATTGAACAGAACCTACCCGCCCTCTCATTGGGAAGAGGAAGGATGACAAGGGGTACAATATGAGGAGGAATAGAAATCTGTCGGAGCTACTACACCCAGGATGGTAGCTCTGGATATGAGTATGAGTCGGAGCACCAATTCCCTCAAGTGATGGCGGTGCTACCCACAGAAAAAGCTTTCTACCTCTAAAGCAGTGGACATCCCAACTTCCGCTGGACCAGCTTCTCATCATAAAACTACTTTGGATCTTGACCTAATCCTCAGTATGCCCCAAAAAGTCATGACTATGAAAGGTATGAGGAGGGCAATATTGAGAAACCTCCATATGATAGAAATGAGAATATCCATGGCTATCTTAAAATGGTTTGAATTTGCAGCAGAAGGCACATCCAATTGATGGAAAGAAAAGCTGTTGATATATGCCTTGGATTTGGGGAGTTCCAATCAAGTCACCTGCTAGCTTCTGAGCAGCTCTGCTATCTACTAAGATGTAAAAGATACCATGCTTTGACTGTTCAGGGTACCACAAAGATGTCACGATAGAAGGCGGAATTCTTGAAGATTGAATTTGTCATAATGAGACTCTCATGGAGTACGCTGAATAATCAACAACAGAAGCTCATGTGCTGATCGGGGCAGGATACTTAGCAGAAGCTTACATGTCATAGCAACGACCTCTGTAGAAGCCATACTGAGAGCTTCAAAATGTCATTTCGCCAATTGTGGATGATGATATTCCCCTGCTTAAAATTGTACAATTCTTGCGTCACATATCCTCTAATTTTCCACCAATAAATATGGAACGGAAAACTACCGCCTCCACTGTGCCCTCTTACTCAGGAGAATATGCTCCTCTGGCCCTCGTTCTGCCTAGCAACCCTTGGCATTACTAGAATTCCACGCCTCAACCTTAACTGAATTATTCTCAACAGTTCGACTACTGCTTCAGGGCCATTTATGAAAATTGTCAGCAACCTAACTACTGACCAGGACCTAGTTACGCCGAATGCCAGCAATAATCTTACTGACCTGGCCCTGGTTACGCTGAACATCCCCAAACTTTTTGACCAGTACCCTCGCATGAAAATCAAGGACGTGGCTCTTATGGGGTTAGTTTCTATGAATGTGTTCGCCCTAGCCACTTGGAATGAAGCTGCCCTAACCGTCATTTGCATTACATGCAACAAAATCAATACTACAGGGAAAAGATGGAGTGGAGTAGAGATGGGACTCTCTACCTCCGCGATCCCAACACCAAATGTCTCTGAAAAAAATAGTATTATATCCTGCGGAAGTCCCTCAGTACAATGACGGGATTTTACGCCAGCAGCCAGTATTAGAGTGAATGTAGTACCACGAGCTCAAGCCAAGGCTACGGCGGATGAAGGATCTTCAGAGCAATGAAAGCCGAATGCCTGCCAAATGCTTGATCAAGCTTCCTTGAACAAGCTGGATTCTGCCAAAGATTCACCAACTCTGAAAGGAGTAAATGTTGCCCTTCTGGTAGATGCCATTGTTAAAGAAAACCCAAAGATGGTGAGGGGATAATGAGTTTTCTTAAAAAAGAGATCCCATAAATTTCCACATTTTAAACAGTCAATATTCTTATTATTCCGAGTGTACATACTGTGATATTTTTGGTGCAAAAAATAGATTTTGCGCATATAATAGATACAAGCACTCCTGTCAACATAGTTTCCACTAAGTTGATGGCGAAGTTGATGTTAAAACCTGATGTGGGCCATCAAATGGTGTATGGGACTGTTGGAGCAGAGATCACCATCTCTGAGGGAGCATACAGTGCGCTACCTTTGCAGTTTGGGTCCATTGTCAAAGTAGCACTGGCAATTGTGTTTCTAAAATGAAATTATGACTTGCGAATAGGAACTGCTTTCCTGTGACATTTTGGGGATGTTGTTGATATTATGGAGGAGACCCTTGTCATTTTGGGATAGCGGATCCCAGTTTACTTCACCTCTAGCGGAGTGCCAAAGGATATGGTGCACATGAGCCATATCAACCTTGCATATAGTGACAGATTGATGCCAGTTTTCTATATCAACTGAAAAGCAAGACTTGGCCCCTTCCCCAGCAGATATATGAATACCAAGGGCTATCTCCCTGAGATGCAGGGCCTATATCTATTCCTTCTGGACACCAAGTTCTAGTGAACACTGAGTTAGAAGTGAAAGTGCCTGCCAGGCTTTATGGGGAGGTCATTGGGCCCTATCATCAAACATGACATGCGCCTCATGTGGCTCCAGGGATTATACTCCCAGGGCATGGGTAATCAAGGTTTTGTTAGCGAATCACCGGAGCAAACCAATGCAAAACTTCTAACACCAATTAGTGGTATATTTACACTTGACTTTAATCGAGGAGGTCCTTCAGGTTCATGGTTTTGGATTGTTAGATGAATTTGGCCTAACAGTTGAGTCACCAGCTGGCGTAATGACAGATGTACCGTGGAAGAGATTAATATAGCTATAAGAAGAACAAAAAGTACAAGCAATCGCTTTATTTCAGAAGTACAAGGAGAGTTTTGATGTTGAGAATCATGATTCAGGGTTGCTCAGGTGGTGGTCCATTGATTATACACAGGAGATCATCCCCCCATAATATTCCAGCCAATCCGCAGACCAAGATCAGCGGAAGACATTGTCACTGAAGAAATTAACAAGTTACAAGGGCAAGGGATGCTCAAACCATCCAAGAGTCTGTGGGCTTCACCCATTCTGATTGTAAAAAAGAAGGGTGGACCAACTGCATGGTAATAGACTACTGGAAGCTCAAATTTATTACAAAAAAGGTTTTTACCCCTTACTGCGGATTGAAAATTCTTTAAATTGGTTAGGAGGAGCTCATTACTCAGCGATGGACTTAATATTAGGTTAATAAAAAATTGAGATACCTGCGGTGGAATAGGAGAAATGTGCCATAATCACATCCAAAATCCTATTCCAACTGACCCATATGCCCCAAGGGCTGTGTAACGCCCCAGCTACAAACTAATGATCCACGGACACTATCCTTGGCGACCTGAAGCTGTCATGTGTCCTTGTGTACCTGGATGATATCAATGTTTTCTCTTAAACCTTTTCTGAGCACCTCGATCATATAGAAGCAGTATTTCACCAGCTCACTGAGGCAAACATCAAATTTAAGCCTTTAAAGTAACTTTTATAAAGATCAGTTTGAATACTGTGGTTTGTGGTAGATTCCAAGGGGCTGAAGCCACAGCTGGCCAAGGTAAGGCCATTTAGAAATGATTACACCTAATGATAAACATGACATACAGTACTATTGGGTTGGTTGATTACTACTGACGCTTCATCCCCATATCAGCTGTATTGGGGACCGTTGTTTGAGTTGTTAAAGAAGGATGCTGCATTTAAATGGATGGAACGTCATCAATAGCCCTTTGATGCGCTTTTAATGGCGCTGACCAGTGCGCTGGTGCTATGATTTATAAACTTTGATAGGAATTTTATTGTTCAGATAAATGAGTCCCTTTCCGCTGTTGGGGTGGTACTTTCTCAGAAAGAAGACGATGGAGAGGGCATCCTGTTGCATACTGCAGTTAAAATCTGAATTGCCATGAGCATAATTATACCATGACTGAGTGGGAGTGCTTAGTGGTGATCTACACACATAAGATTTTTAGAGTCTATTTTCATGGGGTAAAGCTTAAAGTCATAACGGATCATGCGTCATTATGTTGTTTGCAGAACCTCAAAGATCCTGAAGGGCGTTTAGCTCGATGGGCTCTTAAGCTGCAGGATTATGACTTCAAGATCCTTCACCACCCAGGAGCTAAGCATCAGAAAGCTGACTGTTTAACATAATTGCCAACCATTCTCATATGGCAGATCTCAGTGATGTGATGTATGAGAAGATGCTCAGCGGAAAATATGAAAACGAGCCACCCCAAGTGATCAAATAATTAAATGAGATGCGAGCATATACCTTCCAATGGAAGGGGGAACTATACAAGTGGATCTGCAAATTTCTGATGAATTTTCTGCGACCCTCTTCACGGCCTGGGATTGTTATGAGCGCCCACAAGGCAGTTGGACATGGTGGTGTGCGCAAGACAATAGAGTGTTGCACCCTCAGTATTTTTGAAAATCATGAACTTAAACGTACTTGAAACCATCTCCTGTTGCCATCAGTGCCAAGTGGAAAAATCATTCTTCCAGAAGACCTTGTACCAGTTAGTGAAACCACATTTTGCTTGGCATACGGGTTCCCTGGATGTCGTCAGGCCTTTTCCAATGGGAGCCAACTGATGTAAGTACTTCTGGTAGCTATCAACTACTTAGGCAGGTGGGTTGAAGCGCGGCCAATACATGATCTGGGGGTGGTCACAGCGGCCAAGTTCATAATGGAATGTATAATCCAGTGACATGTTTGCCCTCAATTTATTCTTACCAATAATGGAATCAACTTCACCTTGCACATTCTCCCAAGATTGAGTGAGCTCATGGGCACCCGCAGGGTTCTGATGACTCCATATCACCCTGAGTCCAACAGAATGGTTGAACGGGTTAATTGGACGCTGGTGAACATCCTTAAGAAAGCTGGTAACTGATAGACCCTCTGGTTGTAGTTCCCTCCTGTCTACTTCTATCTTTGCTTACAATATCAGCTACCATTTCCCCTACAGAGAAGAGCCCCTTTCAACTGGTATATGGATGGCACCCTGCTCTTCCGCCATGCCGTATTCATACATAGAAGATACTGTCAGAATGAATCCCCACCATTACTTGATGAAAATTAGCTGACACATAGATTAAGTTTCAAATGGAAGCGTACTCATTTAGATTGTCCAAGAAGATTAAAAATGGGCTTTCTGATCAGGTACAATGTAGGAGGTTGACCAAATTCCCTGAAGGTGAGATGATTTTGTTGCATGATCAGCATGGGCTTGGGTGGAAACACAATCTGGCCAAATCTAGGATAGTACATTAAAAATAATTGAGAAAATGGTAGTGTAGCATATAACTCTAAAGACTGAGCAAATGGTCATTTCATTAATTTTAACTTTTTAGCCGATGGTGCAAGCTAAAATGACTAAAAAATGAATCTGATGATAAATACTCGCTTTTCAAGAGAAACTACTGCTCATAATCAGGAAGTAGATCCTCCAATAATCTTTGTTAATAGCCAAGTAACTCCGGTATGCTCACCATTCTTAAGTCTATTGGCAACAACAATTACGAGAACTTCTGTCTTTGTAAAAACTAGGACTTTATTCCTCTATAATTTGGTACTACTTCTCTGGCAAGTAAACTGAGTACTTCTCTTTGGGAAGTATAAACGCACACAACTATCTAATTTTTTTTAGTACAAGATGGTCCCAACCCAAGGGGGGATTCATCGATGTTTATTGAATTACGCCTGGGCTCCTAAAAGCCTGAGGCGAGGGAAGGGGAGGGAGGAGGCATCGAGAAAGGGAGGGGGGTTGCGTGCCAGAGCCGTGCTGCAGTGACAACTGAGCGGGGGAGGGTTGGCGACATAGTGCAGACCTTCAGGGACATCTCAAAGTGTACCTGAAAGTGGGTGATCATGTGTGGAAGGGTCCACACCTGCTGGTCAAAGGCAGCACGAAGGAAGGAGTTATGGATGGTCCAGATGGCTGTGGCATAGGCGAGGACACGGAGGGGTCGGTGGCAACCAGGCAATGTCTGCTCAAACATGAGGTCTTGCACAGGGTGTCCAGACCAGGGCTGAGCATGGAGGAGCGCGCGGGCCTTTGGCCAAAATGCAGCGACACCTGGACAGGTGAAAAAACTATGGAGGTGGGAGTCAATAGGCTCCACACAGCGGGGGCAGCTTCGGTGCTGGAAGGTAGGGCCAGTCCGGTCCCCTGTCCTGTATGAACAGTGGAGCACCCTCCATAAGGTGTTGGACACATTTGCTGACAGGATGAAGTGATAGACGTCCTTCCACAATTACTTAAGGTCAAATCTCAAGGAGGGAGGGAGGAGCTCAAGGAGTCTTGGGCGGATGGGAGGACGATCTTGGGGGTTGAGGCGAGTTGTGACAACTTGTCTATTGTGCACAATTTGCATGGCAACGGGGGCTGAGGCCAGGGCCATCCCTTCTGTATGGGAAGGCATTGTGGATCCGCGCGCCTACAGTTTCAGGGCAAGAAGAGCCTGGTTCCAGTAGGGGGATGAGGATGGTTTTAGGCGAAGGCCTGGGTGGTTTGTGAGCCACTCCCCTAATGAGGTCAGAGATGCTCTAGGAAGACCCAGAGCTGCTGACACTGACTGGCGGAGGGCGGGCGCCCATTGGGCATGGAGGTCGCGTCCCAGCATACAATCGGCCATAAAAACTTCAGGAAGATTGTGGTGGCGTGGGATAGCGTGTCCAGAAGCCCTAGGCCCCCTTCATTGCAGGGTCGGGCAATGGTTGAGAGGGCCATTGGTGGATGGTTTGAGCCCCAGATCCAACAGCGGAGGAGTACATTAAGCCGCGTATAAAAGGCATCTGTGAATGGGCAGACGTGCGCTAGTAACCAGACTTTGGAGAGGAGGAACACATTGGCCATCAGAGCTCGACCCTGGGGGTGTTGTGCCGCCGGTTCCAGCTGGCAATCCTGGAGTTAACTGCTGCAAGGAGCAAGTCCTCATTGTCTTTTAGCGCCTCTCCTTGTTGGTTGGTGAGAATGCCCAGGTGACGGAAGGTACCGCGCTCAGGTTCAATACCAAATGGTGAGGGGAAGGTGGGGGAGCCGACCTGTACAACTGTTGTCTTGGAGGTGTTGTCCATGGCTTTGGACGCCTTGGTGTACCTCTCAATGGTTACAGCAGCGAGGGCAACATCCCCAGGGCAGCCAAATGCAATGGCAGTGTCATCTGCAAATGCCATGGTGCGTGTGGGGGCTTTCCCTGGGTCCAGAATCCCTGTTAGCTTGTCCTGTAAGGAGTCCAAGAGGGGGTCAAGGGTGATGCAAAAAAGGATAGGGCTCAGGGGGTCCCCTTGCCGGAGACCTTGTCCAACTGATACTGCCACTGTAAAACCAATTGGCGCCAGGACTCTGGTGTGGAGCTGGTCATAGAGCGCTGATATCCAGCGCCTAGCTGCGGGTGGGAGATGGAAAAGGCCAGGGAAGCATCAATATACTTCCAGGCTACCCGATCATATGATTTCTCCATATCTAGGAGAGCCACAAAGCCATTCACCTTACGATAGTTAGCAGTCAAAGTCACGTGAAGGTCATTATAGTTGTCCCATAACGACCTCCCCGGAATAAAACCGTGCTGGGATGGGGAGAGGCGAGGTGACACCCATTTGGTGATGTGGTTGGCCAGAAGCTTCGTGAAGAGCTTGTGGTCTGTGTTGATCAACGCTATGGGGCGCCAGTTCGCCAGGTTCTCACGGTCTGACTTCTTGTGAATGAGGGTCGTGATTGAGCCTCTGGAGTCGGGGAGGACCTCGCCATTCACCAAGAGTGCAGCGAAGAGGTCGCGGAGGGTTCTGGCTATCACTGCAGGTTCCAGAAGGTACACCTCAAAGGGTATTCCGTCTGGGCCTGGGGCTCTAAGCCGTGGGGATTTCAGAAGAGTTTCCATCATCTCCTGGATGGTTTAGGCGCCAGTAGAGCCTCATCAGCCCGTGGGTCAATGGTCGGCTCTGGAGCCCGCCACAGGAAGTCTTGGATGTCCGATGGGTCCACCTGGGTGGCATGGAAGAGGATGGAGTAGAAGCGGTGTAGTTCCTGCGTGATTTCCTCCTTATCTGAAGTGGTTGTAGTGGCAATCTTCAGTGCAGTAATATCCTGCGCTGTTGACCGGGCTTTCTGTTTCTAAAAGAAGCGGGTGGGGCGTTCCCATTAAGCATAGTAATGAGATGTTGTAAAGTTTGCTGCCCGTTCTTCCTGCAGTGTGAGCTCCAAGCGGAGTGCTTCCTGCGCCGCTTCCAGTCTTCCAACCATCTTGGAGAGAGCGAAGGCTGGCAGTTTCGCTCTAGGTGTCTGATTCTGGCTTGCGCCCTTTTGACTCTGGCGCGAGCTGCAGTCATCTGGGCTTTGGCACAGTTGTAAGCAACGCGGGAGATGCCCTCCTTGGTCACCGCCCATCTAGCCTTGTGGTCAAGCAGGTGGGGTGGGGGGAGGTGAGAGTCTCCCGGATGGTCATAGACAGCTTCTCCTTAGTGAAGGGGTTGTTGAGAAGAGCTGGGGAAACCCTAGGCCAGAACCTACGCGACGGTCTAAGTGTGGTGGTGAGGACAACGGTGAGTGACCTGTGATCACTCAGATGGTTGTCACGAGAGATGGGAGAGGAGACGCGGCCAATTAGCAGGGGGCCAATCAGTGCCATATCTATGCGTGACGCTGACTGGAAACCTCCTCCATTATACTGGATCCTAGTCATGCAGCCTAGGCCAGACGCGGAGGGTGGAAGCGCATCTATAAAGCCACTCAGGCGAAGGAAATCCTGGAGGCGATTTGATCCAGGGCGTTCCTTTGCTGCAGGGGGTAAGAGTCACGGACGCGACTTATGGTTGTGTTTAAATCTCCTAAGAGGACTGTATTCCGTGGGAGATTGAGTTGGAGGAGCTTTTCCAAGAGCCGATTTTGCTCCTGACCTGCATTAGGCAGGTAGATGCTTGCAGCGAAGAAGGAGAAGTCAGGAGTGGTGAGTTTGGCCAGTATGAGGCGGCCACCTAGATATTGTGAAAAAGAATGGGTTTTAACCCGGGGATTCAAAACAATAAGGGCTACATGGTTTTTCCAGAAGGAGTTGCCTCCAAACTGTTCATTCCATGCAGATTTGTTCGTGGGGGAGGATATGGGGCTCCTGGACAGCAGCGATGTCAATTTGTGCTGACCTGAAGTTTTGGAGGAGGCGGGCTCTCCGCTTAAAGTCCCGCAACCCATTTGCGTTGATGGATTGCATGGCCAGGGTGCTGCCATGGGGACTCATAGCTGTTCCCCTCCATGTCCTGGGGGTTGCCAGCGCTTAAACCTGCTGCTGTGAGGCGGCTAGTTTTGAGTCCTTTAGCTTGACTATTAGCTGCAATCCGTGAGGAGCGTTGAGGGTTCTGAGGGGAAGGAGAGGGTGGGTGGGCGGAGGACCCAGTAAGCCAGCCTAGGATGCTGCCCCGCTCCGTTGCAGGGGAAGGACCTGAGGGTGCTCAATGGTGACCTCCGCGGTGTCCCCATTTGATGAGTCTGAGTCCATATTCACTTCCTCCAACACTGCAAAGGATCCGCGCGAAATGGACTGTGGGGTTGGGGTAGGACTCTTTGAGGTGGCACTTCTACCGCAGGCCGCGGGTTGCCAGTCCATGCTGGTGGGCATAGCTCCATTGGGAGCTGAGGGTTGAAGCGATAAATTGCTGGTGGAGGTTTGTGGGGGTGCCGCGGAGCCCTGAGTGGGGGTGGCTGACGAGGGGCACCCTGTGGGAGATGCCTTGCGCTTGGTGAGAGAGGGAGTTGACTCTGGGAGATTAGAGGGGGTGCCCATTGGAAGGGGGGCATGAGCGCGAAGGTATCCCATACCAATAGTGGGGTTAGCTGTTTCAACTGCTAGGCGTAAGGCCTCAGGGGACAGGTCTTGAACGGGAACCCATTGTGTGGGTTGTGGGATTGCTGCTGCAGCCACGTGGGATCGTTTTTGGCCTGGTTTAGGCCCCTGGGTGGTGGTTAAGAGGGCTTGTTTTCGAGCTGTGCAGCTACTATACAAGTGTCCAAGGGCGTTACACCATGAACACCGGGGGCGCGCCTGATCAGGGTCGACAAAAAAGATCTCAGGGCATGCCAACTACCGCCACATGAGGAATAACTTCAATGTTGCGGGATACAGTGGGGGAGGGGATGAACGACGCCCTAGCAGTGCGAGCTCTTTGAGTGGGAGCATAGTAAGAGGGGACGCTAAAGTCCACTGAAAGAAAAGACCCAAACTCCATTAAACCACGATGGAGTGCCAGTTTAAGAGACTCAGGATCAACAGTTGTTGGTAGGTTGGAAAAAGTAACCCATGAAATTTTCTCCAGGTGAGAGCGTGTGCGGGAGATGTGAAGAGATCCGCGTGGAATAATGACCTGGAGGGTGGCAGCATGGTCAGCAAGGGCAGCTTCAGTGAAGCCCACATCGATGTAGTGGCCCTCCACTGATTCATGGATGGTGGTGTTAATTGGGAATGTCTCCGCAATCGCTGCAAAGTATGAGAAGTAATCCTCTGTATAGAATTCAACAGGGTTATGCCCATAATAAAGGTGAATTGCGTGGGAGAGGGTTGAGCGAGGTAGAGCATTTGCGCTCTAGTTTTGGCCCATTTCTTCTTAACATCAGCAATAAACGCCACTTCACGGGGATCAACTTTGGGTAGCGTTGGTGCCAGAGGTTTTTGCCACGCCCCAGTGGCTCCTTTGGTACGTTTGTGTTTGCTTTAAGCTGCAATTGCGGGTTGAGTGTGAGCTGGTGGTTTGGACAAGTTTGCGGAGTTCCTTGTTGCTGGAATGTTACAGCAGTTGCTGGCGTCATATTAAATTGAGGGGCGGTTTGTTGGGCCTCGCTATATTGGGGATGCCCATCCAGATTGGAATTAACTCCAGCCAGTTGGGAGGAGGGAGATGTTTCATCACCATCCCAATCTATTTGGGTAAATTCAACCCGAGTATTTGCTGTGATTTCGTGGGCAAAACTCATTGGCTGATTGGTGAATTGGTCGTTTTCAGCATATTGAGATAAAGTGCCGACTTGAGAAGTGCCAATTACGGGGCTTAAATGGGACGGGTGAGATTAGAACTGTTGTGAAGTTTCCAAAATCCGAACCATTTGAATCCTCATTGGGAAGAGTAGATTGTCCCAATTTGGTGCTTAGTGAACCAGAATCTGCGGCTAATCCAACCTTACATCTGAGGATTTGGGGGCCAGGTAGCTGGGTATCGCCCCTCATGGAGGGAGCCAGAAAAACGGCGTCAGCAATAATAGATGGGGCTGAATTAGCTGACACAATGGGGGAGGTGAATGCCTGAATGGGCTGAGTTGCATTCAACTTAGCAGACGCCATTAAAACAGCGTGGGTGATGGCCTCCTTGGCTGGAGGGGGCCCAGCGGGTTGGTGGGAGGCAGCGCACACAGAGCTGTTAGGCGTTCAGGTAGCAGAAGTGCGATCAGGTGAACTGGCGCTAATAGGAGTAGCTCCAGGTTGGGGGGTGGTGCCTGCTTTCATGGCTGCTGCTTGAGAGCGGGTGATTCTGGTTGACCCTGAGGTGGGTAACCGAGGGTTGCTTCGTTTGAGGGTGGTGCTGGCTCGTTTGGCATAGCCTTCGCGTTCTTTTGCGGGGTTTCTCGCCATATTGCTAATAGTTTTCATAAATCTCTTTAGTGGAGCTAAATTTCAGGCTGGTTTATTTTCGAAAAGTGATGCTTAGCAGAAAGAGATCCCACACAACTATATAATATAGACATAAAGGCAACAGATACAAATATCAGATAGATGACAGAAGGACAACAATAATAATAAACTAAGAGACAGTAGCTATTAATGATCAAGATTTAAATAATAAATGGTGATGTTTTATTAATTGGCCAAGTGCTGATATTGTATACCTCTTGGGCATCTAAAGGCCGAACTCATCTATTAGATGAGTTCATTCAAATTATGCCAATCCTCTGCTGGTCATGGCAATAATCATGAAATATCCCCAAGTCAATTTGGCCCATGAATTGACTAGAAATAACAATTGTTTCAACCCGATTGAAGGCAATCTTACTATCATAATTGGGACGATTTTAGTTGTGAACTCAACACTAAAATCTTCCTAATTAGAGCTACATAATATCTCAATGAATAACAATAAATGGGATAATAATATATATGAACAATAAAGATGTTGTACCCCTAATTGGGACATCAGTAGGCCTCTCAATAGCACTAAGTACGCCCTTAATTGGGACGTCTATGTTTAAGTGCTTAATAAATTGATTTCATCAATTGAATCTAATTTCCGCCTTAGTGCATTAAGATTATTGCACTAATTTAGGAGGTGGAATTTAGTTAATGCCATGAGACCACTTTGCACCCAAGTGGACTCATAATTGGCCATAATGTGATTATATCATAGCTATAATTAGTTACAATAATCAGGTTACTTCAGATGCAATCAAAGCGGTTATGAGGTGATTCTGATTTATAAGATTTGCAGATAAATTGGGAAGGATCAAAGAATCCATCAATGGGAGTAAATTATCAACATTAATGGTTTTCTCAAAGGGTTTATTTTCAAGTCAACTATCAAAATCTAACATTTCCCCCCACTAGACTGGAATATAAACCCTGAGTTTTCCCAAATTCATCTTCAATGTCTTAAAACAGCTCTTCCTCTGCCTATCACAATTTTGTCACTTCCCTTGAACCTGAGCAGCAGCATCAATTTAATTGACTGAACAGAAATATTCATATGCATATGTTCTTAGGCTCGCTCCAAGCAGCAGATTTGGGGCAGCTAATTCCTGCACCAACTGTCATGATGTCTACTCAGCCTGAAAACATTGTAGAGGAGGAGGTTGTCCTGGTTGTAGATCTTACCTGAGGAACAATGGGGTATGAAATTCAGTCTTGTGCTTCAATGATTGTCTCAGCGGACAACTTCAGGCGTTCTTTTAATCCCAGGGAGCCAACCTTTTCGCTTCAACTTATTTATCAGGATGGCAACCTTCTGACAGAGTTTATCTTTGCACTCAGTCATTTCCCAATGGCTCAAAATTTATTATGTGGTGTTGGGGTCATCCAACTATTCTTGTCAGTGCCAACAACTCCATGAAACACAGGCCAAATACAATTGGCTTTATAACACAATTCATCTTTTGCTTGCTGAGGATCCCTCTATCCGACCTCAAGATTTTGTTCAGGTCAATGGCTTTGTGGAGGAGGTCCTTAATTCCTGGTCCGTGCCACTTGAAAATTAGGCCAATTTGACTTCCTCTTTGGGTTTAAATACCCATGATATTCAGGATGTTCTTTTCCACTCGGCTGTTTAAGCAGCTTTCAATGCCCTTCATCTGGATAACGCTGATGAATACCTTCCTATAATGGCCTTACTTGGCCATCTTATGCATATTCTCCCCAACTAGATTCCCTTAGGTCAGCTATTGCATGTTCCCCCTAATATTGAGTGGTGGAAAACCCAAGTGTATCATGTTTGACTATTGAACACGGAGATATATCAGTACTGAACTGATTTTTTAGTTGACTGTCTTCTCCTGGGGCTTGTTTTCCACCCAATTGCAGGCCCAATTGGGTAACTATCAACGGTTTTGTGCCTCCTCTCCCAAGCGTTTGCTGGGAGTCATCTACAATGAGTATGTAGCGCATCTGGCTTTATGCCACGACAGCCCTTTTCCTTGTTGCCCAGCAACTAGATTGGGCTATATTGCAATGAAAATTAAGAATCAGGTTCCAAGTGCATCCCCCCTCAATGTGGTGGAATAGAATTCTTTTTTATTTATTAAAATTTACCATTTTCTTACTACTTGTAATATAAAATCTTATAAATTTTTTCACTATGTATATAGATGATAGATATAATAATTTTTTCTTTTACTATTATTATATTTTAATTTATTACGGGGAAGGCCGACCATGGGACAGACACTTCCGATATGACTCAGATGAGACAAAACTTAGTACCAGGGGAGGCACCCCAGAGACGCGATGCTATCTCTTGTTGCCAGCGGGAACGCCACTTATGGGGAGGGGGAGGGAACGTGTGAAGGGGCCGTAGCCAATACTGAGCACGTGTGGAGGAAGGGGTCTGATTTGATGAACCAGACTGGGAACCAGGAGGAGACCAGCTGTCAGCGACGCGGTGGGAGATATCCAAACATCCACGCTTGAAAGTGGTTCACTAGATAAGACTGGAATCTGTGGACAGCTTCTGGGAGGGTGGGGATGGAGCCAGCGATGGCATCCAAGACAATCGTGTGGATAGTCCACATGGCGATTGCAACCACCAGAGCACGGAGGGAGGGTGGAAGGGAGGAGGCCATTGATAGAGCAAACATATCTCTTGACAGACTGAAGGGATGATTTGATCCTGGCCTAGCAGACGTTGGACTTCGCGCCATATCACTTTAGAGGTGGGGCACTTCTCCAGGTGGTGGAACAGCGTTCCATACTGGCCACACACGACACAGGATGAGTTTAAAGCGTTAGAGCGCTCAGCCGTACAATACACCTGCCTCAGGCAGCTCCACACATGGGAGCGGACTTGAGGCTGCAACAGAGGATGGTGTGCGTATTTCCAGATAGTCTTTTGGGTCTCAGTGGAATAAGGGATGTCCATCATGTCCAGGTAGTCCACCCTGGATAGAACTTGGGGTTGAATGGGGATCACGCCATCATGGATGGGTAGCCCCTGTACCTCTTGTGTGAACTGAGGAGAGGGGTGGCCTCTTCAGGTTGTGTGTCCACTAATATGAATTCTCCACTCTGCGCTTCGCATGGAGAGCAGGATTCGTTTGTAGTGGGTTTTAGTCCCGTGAGGACCTGTGGCCAATGTGTGTGATGCGAGGTATTT
>JAKSZP010008737.1:0-25716 GCA_022478985.1 Massospora cicadina | reverse complement strand
TTTATGTTGTTCTAAAAGGATGGTTGTTAAGGTGCAAAACATTGGGTTTAAACGCCAAAACCAATCTGATAATGGCAAAAATCTATTGCCTCGATCAGTTCTTCTTACTGGTATCATCAGCTGATATCCCTACACTATTATTAGGATTCTTGGCATATAACAATATTAAATTACTCTTTTACAATTTTGGAATTCAGAGTTGGGTATGATCCTCATTTCTTACCTTTTCTTTCTAACTTTTCTCAATTTTGCCTTTTTAGATAATATTTTTAACTTGAGTTTCCCCAGGCCAAAATTTATACATTTCACAATGTCTCCTTATTGAACCACAATAGGGATGCGGAATGAAAAATGTGGTAAGGGCTTCCTAAAAATTCATAAAGTCTATACAGAGTTTTCTAATTTTTTTAAATATTATTCTGCAGTTATTGAGAATAATGTGGGGTTTGGTATGGGTAGTAGGTTGGAGAAAGTCATAAGGTAAGCATGGAGGGGCAGTGGCTACCCATCTCTTGTCCAGCGTATACCCTAAGTCAAAAATTTAGCTTTGAGGTAGGGCCTTAAGGTTTTAAATCTTTCTGGACCTGAAAGGGTGCATGACCCTGCCAAACTTAATAGCAGACGTGAGACCATTGCAAGCGCCAAAGAAATCAAAGTTGGTACATTCAACTATAAAGGTCATGAGATCAGTGTTTTGTGATTTCATAAACATTTTGTTTTTGGCTTACTCAAAAGGGTTGAGCAATAACTGAATATCTTTATTATAGTCCATTAACAAATGGACAAAAATCATGAAAACGCCATATATTAGAAGAAAATCCATTTTTATAGTACGCCTAGCCATTTACCCAGCGTTGCTTGAATTGATAATTTATTATACCCATAACCCAACCCTGTTATGGTATGTAAAGCTCAACGATCAAATTTCATCCAGCCTTTAAAACTGACCAATTCCAATCATTTATTTTTAGCCTTTATACTAAGAATATTAATAAAAAGGAGTTACCCGGAGTTGCTCAGGTTTATGAGCTACACTGACATAGCCTAAAGGCTGTGCCAGTACTATGCTTGAGCCACTCAGACTAACAGCTTTGTTATTTCCCTAATGGTTGGTAAGTTGGTTATCTTAAATTTACTTAATAATACACTTAAAACTGATGATTTTTGTTTAGTTTAAGGTGAGAAATTTGGTGATTAATTAATAATATTTGATAATTCTCACCTACTCACCCTAATAGATTGTTTTATCAAACTTAATTAGTTTAAAGATGAGCAATTTGGTGAATTATGAGATAAAATTTGATTATTACCTATTCACCCAAATGATTGGCCTATTAGACCCAAAAGTTTCAGGTTTGCTAATATTTGCCAATTCTCACTCACTCACCTAATAAATTAAAACTATCAGACTCAAAGGTTTCAGATTTGATAATATTCATGAAATCTCACCCACTCGCCTAAATAGATTGAACTTAACAGACTCAAAGGTTTCAGATGTCAGTTTGTCAGTCATTTCTTCAGTCAGTCTGTGAATGCGTTTTATTAAGTAGATGCACCCTCCCACAAAAGTTTTTTGCTTGGGATTATCAAGATCTTTACTATATAAGCTCAATAATCACCCTATTCTCCAGATCTGACTCTCTGACTTTCATCTCTTTATAAATCTTACTTGATTCCTCACAGAATAACTATTCTCTTCTGATGAAGAGGTGCTGCAACTGTACAGGGGTATTTTGTAGAACTTCCAAAAAAATTTCACAAAGATAAGATAATAGTAATAGAGCAACGCAGGAAGATGTGTTACTTTAAGGAGATTATATTTGTAATTAAAAACCAAAATAGAATTATAAGTTTAATCTAATCAATATTAGTAAAAGAATTTTTAGAACAACCTTTTATATCCTAATTTTAA
Organism: Massospora cicadina; assembly: GCA_022478985.1. Classification (NCBI taxonomy): domain Eukaryota; kingdom Fungi; phylum Entomophthoromycota; class Entomophthoromycetes; order Entomophthorales; family Entomophthoraceae; genus Massospora; species Massospora cicadina. The sequence goes on along the minus strand of JAKSZP010008737.1, from coordinate 23,804 downwards.
TATACAATTTATTCTTTTACAAATGCAATGAAAATAGACATAAGCTATAAAGCAGCTTAATTTTTAGTATATAGATCATATATACTAAAATATTTAATTTATATTCAAAACAATCACTAAATTACTTAATTCAAATGTCTTCTGCTATAAAAGCCTACAAATATTATATAATTTCCCCTTTAAGTGGCCCTCACTAGTACTAAACCAATTATTTTAAGCCTTGTATCTGTGGTAACCATTTTAATTTTATTACAAATCATCCTTCATAAACCTAGATGCAGCAGATGGAAGAGACACTAGAAAGATGCATGTTGGTTGTTACGCAGCTAGGTTTATGAAGGTTTCTATTGCCTGTTATGCTGAGATAATTTGCAAGATCATCAATGGAAAAATAAGAAATTTAGATTAACAATTATAGTACATTAAGAGGAACCATCACTAAAGTTTATCAAAAATAACCTAAAAGTTACATACCAAGACATTAGATTGTGATCTGTGTTAAATATCTTATTTAGTACTAGAATAGACAGTGAGATGTCTATTTTATATAGGTAACATTGGCGAAATATATTAAAACTCTGACTTGTACCTATATTGCACTAAAAGCCATCCGCCAATAGGCCATGGGATACTATAAAGGCCATTTAATACCAAAAGCATATACTAGAGAATATGAGTGAGAAAAGCTATGATTTTTCATGATGCTTGCTGAATGACTAATATTGAAAAAGTCTCCAATTTAATACAAAAATTGGAATTTCAACCCCAGAACAGCATTTAGTATATTTAGTGTTGACATTGTTAAGTTTACTAGTAGCAAAAATACTAAATGGTATTAATTTAGCATATAACCACTTCATTAACTGGATATGGTAGCTTATTTTATTTGATAGTGGTATGTTATCGCCTAATTTTATATCAACAGGTCTTTATCTACTAAGATTGTCTTGATTAATATTATCTAAGAGACAGAACTATGTCTCCATCATTATCCAGAAGATAAACTAAATATGGAGTAATTGACAGGTATAAAACCCTTACCATCCCTTTATTATTTATATTGTTATATGGGAAAATGGCATTCTATTGCTTTTCTTTCTCATAACAATCACTTTAGTTACTACAATTCGATTCAAACAGCAAATTTGGATAATGACACACAGGAAAGATGGGCGACTTTAATAACAAAAATAATACAATAAGGGTGAGCGTCATGGCAAGCGGTGCACTTAATGGTGCAACTAAGGGCAAGAAGCGCCCTGGAGGGGGACCAGGAACCCAAGCTGTAAAAAAATTGCAAACTCAGACACCATCTGGGCTTATGGTATTTACTGTAAAGCATGCGCAATACATGTACATTCAATTTAACCAACCTTTTTCAAAGGTGGAACATGGGATCAGACTCTTCCTTGGGGATGAGTCACCAACCCTGTGGGAGAAAACATGTGAGGCACAGCCCTCACTTTTCCCTCACGCGGTGTACGTAGCCACCAACAACATGGGCCATGGCTGGATCAATATTGGTTTCAAAACAGCCAATGAAGCCGATGCCGCAGCAAAAATCTGCGTGGAAATTGCCCTCCCTGAGGGCAAAAAAATTGTGCGCACCGCATGCACTAGATGGAACAAAGCGAAAACTTTGTTCATCTCCTTTGACTTGCTCCCCACTAACCTTCCTCATAAGGTAATTGAGGAGGAGCTCCGCAAAGGTCTTGTGGCCTATGGAGAAATCCAACAACTTGAATTACAGTGATTTCGCTTAATGCCTGACCTGTGCATGGGCAAAGCTAATGCTGTAATCAACCCCTTCCCAGAAGTGGAAGAGGATTTATCCAGAATTCCCCGCGCAGCAGAATTTCACTTCGCAGATGAGGGCCAGTTGGCTGCATTCTGAGTTACACCAGAACGCGCACCACCCAATTGCAACCACTGTGGCTCACTGGGCCACAAGGAACATGCATGCCCTGTAAAGGAGGGCTTAATGGAAAATGATTTTTGTGAAGAAGCTTTGGATGAAGATAATGAAAACTTCGCCAAAATGACTGATGGCCACCACCCATTCCGCTGGGGTGAAGATGGACTATACTCCATCGTGGACCCAGTTATAAGTAAACAGCATAAAGCAGCACAAAAAGCCCGCAAGAGAGCAGCAGCTGAAGCAGCGGCACACGCGGAATCTGCCATTAACCACAAGCAAATTCAGGAGGATATTTCAGATATTCATTGAACCAACCAATCAGAACAATATGCCCAGGTCAAAAATTTTCACAGTAACCAGACTGAGCCACAAAGCGTCATCAGTCATGCACATACTGAGGAACAATGCAACCGCAATTTGGGTAAAAATGCGGTGCACAATGCAACAAAGTTGAACCTCAAAAATATAAAATCCAATCAACAACCCGCATCAAATCAACATGAGACCTGTGCAGGAAAAGTTGACGCAAATGCAAAAAACTGCAATTTCCTTGAATCATTGGGTCAGATCAAGGGAACCAACAATGGCAGTGAAAGAGTTGGAGTACAGATGTGGAGCATGGCCAAAATTAGCCGCGGTGGGATAGGGCCAGAGGGTCCTCCCAACCGCTCCTGAGGCGCTGCGGGCACCTCAGGGTCAATAGGGACATTAAATATCGCGGGAGCCAGGGCTCATACGTCCCAAGCCAAAAAGCTGGCATTCCTGCGAAAACCTCTTGTAGACATCTTGGCCATCCAAGAAACCCACTGCCTACAAGGGGAAGAAGAATCCTGGTCAACCAGGGTCACACCATCACAATCAGTATGGACGTTTCACTGTGGGGTGGTAGTCCAAAACAACAAAAAATTTAAAATTACAAATTCATCATCACACTTGCACGGTTGAGTCCTGGTAGCAACAATCACATGCCAAGATGAAATAATTTCATTAGCATGTATCTACGCACCGTGCACTGCAACTGAGAGAAAAAAATTTGAAAAGATTTCTACTCTCACCCTCCCACCAGATATCATCATGTTAGGCGATTTCAACTGCTGGGATAACCCCAATACAGATTGATGGCCTAATCCCAGGGGATAACCACCTGGACACATTGAATATCGCACAATGAAGGCATCTCTTGGCTTACAGGATACTCTTCCCCCCAATTCACCAATCCTTCCCCATATGACAAGACCCAACATACATGAGGGACTGCTCATATCGATGAGTCATATTAACCAGATCCTCATCCCACAATCCCACCACTCAAGAATCTCCAAATTTACAACAAAAAAGATCAATTTTTCTGATCACCAATTAGTTATGGTGCAGTTAGCACCAACCCAATCCCACACACAGGTGTCGCCTTGGAGAAAGCTTCACCCAGAAAATATAAGATTGCCTGAGATATCTGACTTGGTTGAAAACAAGGCTACAAACCCAGAATTCACAGCCCCATTCACTTTGGATCCCATCAGAACATATTAAATTTTCAAAAAAGATTTAATCAACAAAACCTGACATATTGCATCACGCAAGTACACCGCGGACACAGCCACAATCAAGCGTACCTTGGCAGAACTAGACCACCTGGAAATAAATACTCTGATATCTGGCTATAGCTCTAATTGGGGATGCAAGTGGGCAGAAATTTTAGCCTGACGTAACAATCTCATCTTTTAACACCAACACAGAATCAAAGTATTGAACAAAGGTAAGTTCATAAAGGAAGGCAAAACCTGTTTGACATACCTTTTCCACCAATTCCACTCCCACAGAAACCAGCCCACATGCACACAGGTCCGAAAGACCAATGGCACCGTGGCAACTGACCCTGAGGAGGTCAAGGCGGAAGTACACCGCTATTACACCGTGTTATATCGTGATATGCCAACAGATCCACAAATAATTAAAGAATTTATTCAAACTGCCAAGATACAAAGTACACCACCAAATTACAATATACTATCCCTTATCACATGGGAGGAGCTTTAGGAAACAATTCGCGGTGCACCACGTAGGAAATGCCCAGGGCCTGATGGGATACCCTACGAATTTTACAAAAAATATTTTCAACAAATCACCCCCTCCTATTGGCTTCAATGAACCAGAGTTTGTTGGAAACACGCCTATTACTAGGAGGCCATTAATCCTAAGTTATAACTTTGTATAAAAAGGGTGACAAGTTGGACCTGGCCAACTGGCGCCCAATTGCACTCTCCAACACTGACACAAAAATTCTAACAAAAATTCTAGCAGCTAGATTAGGCGCAATTGCATCTGACGTCCTATCACCCAACCAGTTTTGGTTTATACCAGGGCTTTCAATCTGGAACAACATACACCCTGTTGCAAACATTTGCCAATCCAAAGCAACTGGTGCCCTGGTCTTCTTGGATCAGGAAAAGGCGTATGACCGTATTAGCTGGCCATACCTAAAAGAATGTCTACATGTCTTCAAACTCCCACCAAGATTCATAAAATGGGCGATGCTCCTAACAGAATCTGCAACCATGGCTGTATGCGGCCCTGAATTCCTAACAAACAATATCAAACCACACAGAGGGCTCAAACAAGGGGATCCCCTCAGCCCACTGCTATACAATTTCAGCTTTGACCTGCTCCTCTGAGTAACTGACTCACATCTCATGGGGATAACCGCACAAGGACAACCAACAGTCAAGATACTGGCCTTTGCAGATGACTACGTAGCAGGTATAGCAAACAATGAAGATGCCCGACAGCTGGAACACACTCTAGAGGAATACTCCAAGGTGAGCAATGCATCGCTCAACAAAAGGAAGACAGAAATCATCATCTTATGCAAATACACAAACAATTGGGCCACAACATCAGAACCTCACACCAACACTCGAAGAAAAAGCCCAATTACTTTACCCTTTGCAACACCTCCCACCACCACTCCTGTCCAACACCTTAGAATCTGGATAGAATCAGGGGGATATGCTAATGAGACAATGGAAAGTAACCTGTTACAACGGGCATCCAAACGCGTCGCCTCCCTCAAGGGAAGAACCCCAGGACTAACAGGACGAGTTACAGTTGCTAACTCGCTCATCCTCCCAATACTGTGGTACCAGGCCCATGCGATAGCCTTCTCACCTACCTTTATAACCTCAATTTGCGCGCTTATCCAGGGCTGGCTGTGGCCTGGCTCTCACCCTCCTGTACGTATGGAAACACTATTTGGCCCACGCTCAAGCGAAGGCATGGGACAAATAGATTTTGAGAGCCATGCCAATCACATCCTAGGTACCTGGATAAAGAAAATCCTTGCTCCAGACCTCCCACAACAACATTGGTCCAGAGCAGCAAGGACTAACTTTGCGCAGGCGCTCAAATTAACCAACCCACATAGTCCACCCGGACTACTTTCATACCTTGCCAAGCACCCTACTACAACGGGTCTGCATGGAACCTCCCCTCATTTCAAAAATATCCTCCGAACTATCTGCCATATGGGATGGACCATAGAGAACATGGGTACTATACAGGGAAGGGGACGACCCAGCCCCCAATTCAAATCAAGAAACCCAGAAAACCACCCCAGAGGGATACGCTCGCAACAACCCCAAGCATAGCTAGTATAGAATACCTAGATATGCTGAACATTCCCTATGATTTAACCACACAGAAAGCAATGTGGAATATGACACACCACCCACTCCTACAACCAAGGATAAGAGCAAACTCCTGGAGCTGTTTGAGAAGGACCTATAGGACGGCGGACCGCTCCAACTCCCTCCACAAAACATGTGCAGTATGTGAAGGGGAGGGATCCCTACATCATCGCCTAGAAACATGCCCCCCAACCAAAGCTATATGGCAGGAAGTCGCACGCCTGCTCAAGATTCCAAACATACAGGAATTCTCGATATCAATTGAGTATCTTTGCACTCCAGATCAAGTCACCAATCCCATCTACCCTCCGCTCCCTAATAATACCATTGCAATGTGGACAATACACACAATTGCAAAAGATGCGTTCAAGGGCACGGTCCCAACCATTCATGGGATTATTAACAGATTCCATGTCCACTTACTAGAGCACTTCCAAGCCTGGATCTATGGATATATGAGACCAAGACAAAAAGCGCTCATAGAATCATGGTTCCCACTCTGGTTCCTCCACACAGACCCTTTCCTTCATACCTGCTCCATAGCAGGGGAAACCCCCTCGGAGTAGTGCACCAACCCCCCTATACCTGGCAGTCCCGCTGGCAACAGGGGTAACTTGAGTACCCTGAAGTGCCCAATTTTTATATTTCTTAGTTATTCTCTTAGTTTCACATATATTCGGTAATGTCTGTCCCCTGGTCAGCTTACCTCTGTTATATAAAAATGGCATTGTATTATTAATCTCAGAAAGTAATCCTCCACTGTAAAAAAGTTAACAGCTTTTTCCTTTATTCTCTCTTACATAATTAGTGAGATATTATCAGGCTATTTTTATGTCTCCATTATAGGCGCAAATAAAAGATTTATCTAACAAACTTCTAGTGTTTAATATTAACTCAAAACTCTGATTCAGACAATGGCTAACTTACCTACTTTGGTTAACATTAATTTGTTTGACTCAAGGCTAAAGCTAGTGATTCCATAAGGTTGATAAAAAAAACTTGAATCCTAAAATTTATAAAACCTTGAGTTAGCCAATACTTCAGGGTAAATTAATATTTTATAAATCAGAATTAATCAGGAAAAGGACTCATATACTCTTCACAACTTTTTTAAATCCTACTATATAAATAACTTGCGTTAGATGCCAAATTGTTGCCTCCATTGATATAATTACTTCAGTTAACTGTAAGAACTGTCGATTTATCTATTCATGAGTTTCTATTAAGAAAATGAATGAGAGGTATGTTGACACAATTAATACTTGATCTCTCTCCTTTTCCTTTTTGTAAGGTCACCTTAATTGGAAGTAATAACTATGCTTATTTACTAAGACCTCTAAAGCATCATATATTACTTACATATATAGGGGCAAGCTAAAGCACAAGTCAAATCATGTCCATGGTCCACTTCTTAGGTCAATTTATATTGAAAAAGAGCGTCCTGAGTCAATCTAAAATCTTTTTTATGCTATATATAAGAATTTGAGTAATTTTGGAAAGGAAACACTAAGAAGGAATAGCCAAATGATTCTCTACTTCTTATTAAGATCACTAGCCTTATCCCAACATATTACAATCCAGGCTTTGCTTGGATCAAACGTTTCCTTAATATAATAAAGTATAAGGCAAGTCAGGAATTGACCATGATACGCTCTAAACCTTATATAATTAATTGCATCAATACTCAATAAATTCAAAACTGAAAATCAATAGTCAGCAACAGTCTTTTAAAGGTTTAAAATTAATAAATCCATTGTAGGATTTGTGCCCATACAAAAATGACGTGATCAGATTCCAATTTTACTTAGTTAATCAATATTGAATCTGGCAATAAACCCTAAAGCTATGACAACGTGTATCACAGCTTTGATTTAAGGTCCATAAGTTTTGGGTAACTTAAAACTTCCAGAGAAAACTGCGGCAACTGATCCTTAATATATTGACATCTGTTAAACTATTTTCTTCTAAAACAGTCTAACCTTGATCTTAAGTTCTTCTGGTGAGAGGTTTGTAGGAATTTTCCCTCCCCCACAATATTTAGATTTCTTATATGTTCACAATAAATACTCACAGTCAAATTTTTATTTTTCGTGGTTCCTGGACTTAATTATAGTTTTAACCCCATCTGGAACAGCCTCTCTAATGTCGCAGAATCTTCTCTCATCCCAGAGCCCTGGAAACTAATGTTTCTCCTGCTCTGTGTGGGTCTAGCCCTTGCCAGAAGCCTAGCTTACTGACAAGAGATTTATATGCAATTACGCCAATATGTTGTTCCTCTTACTACTGTAGCTTGAGCGTGAGTATGGGCGTGCCTACTCAAGAGTATTGCCTTGAACCTTATGGAGTTGTACCATGACAAATAAAGAAACTCAAAACTTTGTCTCTATCTATATGAACGTTCTGCAAACTCCTGAGTCTGAGAGCCTTCACATCTGGTACATTAGCACCAACACTGTGGTGATAATCAGGTTCTCCTTCCTCTTTGTATCTTAGAGGTTCTTTACTGCTTTGCAACCAGTATTCTCTTACTCTTACGCTGTCAATTTCATTTCTTCAGGGAATCCATCCTGTCCTACTCTTGACAACTCAGAGGCTGACCAAATTTACAACACCTTGCAAAAGCTATGAATCTGTGCACACTTCTTCACAGGCTGATATGGTATCATAACCCCTACATGAGCAGGTTACAGTCTGTTGGGATTTTTGTCACATTTCCAGCCTCTAGATTACCATGGGTCGCTAAGGGGATAATTCCCTATGGCAAGTGAATTGAATATCAGTTGACCCCAATTTCAGTTTAATAATGTTTGGGGAATTTTAGGTAATTCACCAGGATTGGATCTGTTTGGGATTGATCTGGGTGAATGTTTAATATTGTGACGGCAAAGTTGCTGACAAAATGGGGCATCTGATAGTTGATAGATGATTAACTATCAGGTGTACCAATTGGGATCAGTGGGGTTTTATTACCAACCAAATGGAAATTTAAGAAGCAGGTTGTGAGGCGACAGATGCTGCCTGCAACTAGAAAATTGATCAGTTGGTTTGTGACCTGCCATAATGGCTAACAAGTCCCATTACCTAAGCAGGTCGCTCACCAAATATGTTGGTTCGCTGATATTGAGTGGAAAACGTTAGTGACATGTTTTCTGACTCTTTCGTTTTAGGTCATGATGATGTATGATGTAGGAATCCTAACCAGATGGGGAAGACCATCGCTGGTGAGATGACTAATGAAACTCAATGGCAACGGCTGCCATTTCATGGCTGAGGCGCCTAACAAGTGGTGGGCGCTAAATTCCCTCTATATATTCCACTGATAATTCACAATAAAAAAGGATGAATATAACAGAATTCATTATTGGTTTTGGTTCTATTCCTCTTATGGAAATTATTGCTTGTGTGCTTTAATAGGGGACTCTTTAGGATAAAAAATAAGGGTCGAGGATCTTTAAGAAGAGAAGCTGAGCTTAGATGGGTATTGCTATTGACTCCTTGAGATCAGAGGAAAGGCCGTAAACTAGGGATCTGAGCATGAATCTAGTTAGGCGGATAAGGGTATAAATCCCTACTGGAGACATTAAGAGTATTTTGAGAAGAAATACTGGTCAAGCGCTGGACCAGAATTGATTTTCTATTAAACTATGGATAATAGTCTTCATACAATTATCAATTGAATATTAACTATTATCTGACAACACAAAGCGTGCACATATAGAACCTGTGCAGTTAACCTCCTTGGAACTATCAATCGGTGAAGAACTCAGGATTTTAACACAGTCTCATCTCCATCTTGCATGCTAAACTGACTGCCTGAGTAGTGAATCTTCTAGCGCACAACCTGGGCTACCCTCCACAAAGGAGGAATCTTGACCTGTTCCACCGAATCACAACACCTGAGGAGCCAATGACGCGGGCTGGTCTGCAGTACTGTCCTTATAGAAGGGCACCTTGTCAGTGACAGAATATTCTGCAAGCTTCCGTACCATGGCCCAGTCTGCCTGAGCTCCTGTCCTACAGCTCCTGCATATGTTCTATCTGAATTTGAGCCCTGTATTACTAATAGAATTGCGTCCAACTGCCTTGTGACTACCTTGGAGGAAGAGGTATCCTTAACTAACTAGGTGAAGCATCTACTGTCTTTAGCACTCACAAGAGAGGTCCCATTCCCAGCCTGGCCTCCGCAACCAAAGAACCTCACTCCCAGTTAGAACCTTCCCAGACGTGGAATTCCGTCACCTGCATTAAAGGAAGTCAGTTCTTTGAGAAGAACCCCCATGACCTGCAACACTGAAGAAGAGAAAGCAACCTAAAGCCTGTGCCCCACTCCATCATGCCTTATGAGATTGAATGAAGATGTTCAAACACTTCTTTTACTTGGTTATCCATATCATAAAATTGACTGTGGGCTCTGCTGGTTGGTAGGCCAACCAGTATGAAGACTGGTCAGCACTTGCCACTTCACCTTGGGCAACAGAGCCAGCAATATTGGCTGACCTCTTGGCTGTCACCCATACCATTTGGAAATCTTTCAGCCTAATCACCAACAAGCGAAATAAATATAAACTTAAATCATATAAGAGAATGGGCAAAGGGAGATGTTTATTGAAGAGTAAGCGCCAGGTATTTATACTATTTGCAAAAGAGCTACTGCACCCACCGCTGACCTATCAGCTCATTGCTGGACCTTTTGGACAACCATTCTTTTCATATTTCCGCTGTTCTACTCTCTTCCCTGGTGTCGACCCTCTCGCCCCATCCTTCCCAATGTCCAAATTAGTTTTGGCTCATCCTCAGCCTTGAGTCACCAGTGAGCCATATAAAAAAGTATATTAAATATATATCAAATTTGTATTTGACCTTTGGGTTGATTATTATGCGCCAGAAACCTCTTCAGTCTCTTGCTTTGACTTGGAATATCTCAGCATCTTGCCAACATCATGTCTCAACTTGTCTTAGTCAATTGTATGGAAATCACCTTATTCAGGCAATAGTTAATTTGAAAAATATGAGACGCCAGAAACAGCCTCATTTGACTTGAACTCATAATAGTTTGGTTCTGCTGACATCAAAATTAGTACAATTGGAGCATCCTTGGCATAAGTCACTGGTACTCTGAATTTGGCAGAAAAATCATAGTCAGACAATTAATAGTGAATAAATTGGCTTTGCCAAAATTCCCACAATGGCCCAAAAATGGAAGTTGCCATCAAACTCAGATTCCACTGACATATGCTTAGTTTAACTAATTGGATCATCCTCAGCTATTAGTTGCTGGTGATACCTATACTAATTGGGTCCACCAATTGGCCCCACTCAAACCTATCTTTTTAACTAAGTGGAATACTAATTTCAGCTCAACCCAATTGGGGAGCAACTAACCAGCAATTGTATTAAACACCATAAAATTCAGTCAATGAGCCATTCAACTGAGATTGGCCATTTCATCCCAAATCTCGTTAAATCATTGGAAGAATTTATATGGTTAAAATTCCAACAATAAAATTCACCACTAAGTTCAAAAACCATAAATATAAGGTGTAAAAATTTACTGGTTTAATTATAATTGGCAAACAGCAATAGTAATCTTTTTACTGAACAGGTTTGGTTTCTTGTGCACTTTGTCTGCGTTGTATAGTATATTAGATTATCAGTTGATAATAACATGATGACCAACTTTCTCTTTCTGCTAAGCATCACTTTTCGAAAATCAATTCAGCCTGAAATTTAGCTCCACTAAAGAGATTTACGAAAACTATTAGCAAATATGGCGGGAAACCCCGCAAAAGAACCCGCAGGCTATGCCAAACGAGCCAGCACCACCCCAAACAAAGCAACCCTTGGTTACCCACCTTAGGGTCAACCAAAATCACCCGCTCTCAAGCAGCAGCCATGAAAGCAGGCACCACCCCCCAACCTGGAGCTACTCCAACTAGCGCCAGTTCACCTGATCGCACTTCTGCAACCTGCACGCCTAACAGCTCTGTGTGCGCTGCCTCCCACCAACCCGCTGGGCCCCCTCCAACCAAGGAGGCCATCACCCACGCTGTTTTAATGGCGTCTGCTCAGTTGAATGCAACTCAGCCCATCCAGGCATTCACCTCCCCCATTGTGTCAGCTAATTCAGCCCCATCTATTATTGCTGACGCCGTGTTTCTGGCTCCCTCCATGAGGGGCGATACCCAGCTACCTGGCCCCCAAATCCTCAGATGTAAGGTTGGATTAGCCGCACATTCTGGTTCACTAAGCACCAAATTGGGACAATCTACTCTTCCCAATGAGGATTCTAATGGTTCAGATTTTGGAACTTCACACCAGTTCCAATCTCACCCATCCCATTTAAACCCCGTAATTGGCACTTCTCAAGTCGGCACTTTATCTCAATATGCTGAAAACGACCAATTCACCAATCAGCCAATGAGTTTTGCCCACGAAGTCACAGCAAATACTCGGGCTGAATTTACCCAAATACATTGGGATGGTGATGAAACATCTCCCTCCTCCCAATTGGCTGGAGTTAATTCCAATCTGGATGGGACTCCCCAATTTAGCGAGGCCCAACAATCACCTTGCCCCCAAACCCTCAGATGTAAGGTTGGATTAGCTGCACATTCTGGTTCACCAAGCACCAAATTGGGACAATCTACTCTTCCCAATGGGGATTTAAATGGTTCATTTTTGGAACTTCACACCAGTTCCAATCTCACCCGTCCCATTTAAACCCCATAATCGGCACTTCTCAAGTCGGCACTTTATCTCCATATGGTGAAAACGACCAATTCACCAATCAGCCAGTGAGTTTTGCCCACGAAATCACAGCAAATACTCAGGCTGAATTTACCCAAATAGATTGGGATGGTGATGAAACATCTCCCTCCTCCCAATTGGCTGGAGTTAATTCCAATCTGTATGGGCCTCCCCAATTTAGTGAGGCCCAACAAACCGCACCTCAATTTAATATGACGCCAGCAACTGCTGTAACATTCCAGCAACAAGGGAACTCCGCAAACTTGTCCAAACCACCAGCTCAAACTCAACCCGCAATTGCAGCCCAAAGCAAACACAAACGTACCAAAGGAGCCACTGGGGCGTGGCAAAAACCTCTGGCACCAACTCTACCCAAAGCTGATCCCCGTGAAGTGGCGTTTATTGCTGATGTTAAGAAGAAATGGGCTGAAACTAGAGCGCAAAAGCTCTACTTCGCTAACCCTCTCCCACGCAATTCGCCTTTATTATGGGCACAACCCTGTTGAATTCTATACATAGGATTACTTCTCATACTTTGCAGCGATTGCGGAGACATTCCCAATTAACACCTCCATCCATGAATCAGTGGAGGGCCACTACATCGATGTGGGCTTCACTGAAGCTGCCCTTGCTGACCATGCTGCCACCCTCCAGGTCATTCTTCCACGCGGATCTCTTCGCATCTCCCGCACACGCTCTCACCTGGAGAAAATTTCATGGGTTACTTTTTCCAACCTACCAACGACTGTTGATCCTGAGTCTCTTAAACTGGCACTCCATCATGGTTTAATGGAGTTTGGGTCTGTTCTTTCAGTGGACTTTAGCGTCCCCTCTTACTATGCTCCCACTCAAAGAGCTCGCACTGCTAGGGCGTCATTCATCCCCTCCCCCACTGTATCCCGCAACATTGAGGTTATTCCTCGTGTGGCAGTAGTTGGGGCATGCCCTGAGATCTGTTTTGTCGACCCTGATCAGGCGCGCGCCCCGGTGTTCATGGTGTAACGCCCTTGGACACTTGTATAGTGGCTGCACAGCTCGAAAACAAGCCCTCTTAGCCACCACCCAGGGGCCTAAACCAGGCTAAAAACGATCCCACGTGGCTGCAGTAGCAATTCCACAACCCACACAATGGGTTCCCGTTCAAGACCTGTCTCCTGAGGCCTTACGCCTAGCAGTTGAAACAGCTAACCCCACTATTGGTATGGGATACCTTCGCGCTCATGCCCCCCTTCCAATGGGCACCCCCTCTAATCTCCCAGAGTCAACTCCCTCTCTTACCAAGCGTAAGGCATCTCCCACAGGGTGCCCCTCGTCAGCCACCCCCGCTCAGGGCTCCGCGGCACCCCCACCAACCTCCACCAGCAATTTATCGCATCAACCCTCAGCTCCCAATGGAGCTATGCCCACCAGCATGGACTGGCAACCCGCGGCCTGCGGTAGAAGTGCCACCTCAAAGAGTCCTACCCCAACCCCACAGTCCATTTCGCGCGGATCCTTTGCAGTGTTGGAGGAAGTGAATATGGACTCAGACTTATCAAATTGGGACACCGCGGAGGTCACCAATGAGCACCTACAGGTCCTTCCCCTGCAACAGAGCGGGGGCAGCATCCTAGGCTGGCTTACTGGGTCCTCCGCCCCCCCACCCTCTCCTTCCCCTCAATACCCTCGACGCTCCTCACGGATTGCAGCTAATTGTCAAGCTAAAGGACTCAAAACTAGCCGCCTCACAGCAGCAGGTTTAAGCGCTGGCAACCCCCCAGGACATGGAGGGGAACAGCTATGAGTCCCCATGGCAGCACCCTGGCCCTGCAATCCATCAACGCAAATGGGTTGTGGGACTTTAAGCGGAGAGCCCGCCTCCTCCGAAACTTCAGGTCAGCACAAATTGACATCGCTGCTGTCCAGGAGCCCCATATCCTCCCCCACGAACAATCTGCATGGAATGAACAGTTTGGAGGCAACTCCTTCTGGACAAACCATGCCGCCCTTATTGTTTTGAATCCCCAGGCTAAAACCCATTCTTTTTCACAATATCTAGGTGGCCGCCTCATACTGGCCAAAATCACCACTCCTGACTTCTCCTTCTTCGCTGCAAGCATCTACCTGCCTAATGCAGGTCAGGAGCAAAATCGGCTCTTGGAAGAGCTCCTCCAACTCAATCTCCCACGGAATACAGTCCTCTTAGGAGATTTCAACACAACCATAAGTCGCGTCCGTGACTCTTACCCCCTGCAGCAAAGGAACGCCCTGGATCAAGTCGCCTCCAGGATTTCCTTCGCCTGAGTGGCTTTATAGATTCGCTTCCACCCTCCACGTCTGGCCTGGGTTGCATGACTAGGATCCAGTATGATGGAGGAGCTTTCCAGTCAGCGTCACGCATAGATATGGCACTGATTGGCCCCCTGCTAATTGGCCGCGTCTCCTCTCCCATCTCTCGTGACAACCATCTGAGTGATCAAAGGTCACTCACCGTTGTCCTCACCACCACACTTAGACCGTCGCGTAGGTTCTGGCCTAGGGTTGCCCCAGCTCTTCTCAACAACCCCTTCACTAAGGAGAAGCTGTCTATGACCATCCGGGAGACTCTCACCTCCCCCCACCCCACCTGCTTGACCACAAGGCTAGATGGGCGGTGACCAAGGAGGGCATCACCCGCGTTGCTTACAACTGTGCCAAAGCCCAGATGACTGCAGCTCGCGCCAGAGTCAAAAGGGCGGAAGCCAGAATCAGACATCTGGAGTGAAACTGCCAGCCTTCGCCCTCTCCCAGATGGTTGGAAGACTGGGAAGCGGCGCAGGAAGCACTCCGCTTGGAGCTCACACTGCAGGAAGAACGGGCAGCAAACTTTACAACATCTCGTTACTATGCTCAATGGGAACGCCCCACCCGCTTCTTCTTTCAGAAACAGAAAGCCCGGTCAACAGCGCAGGATATTACTGCACTGAAGATTGGCACTACAGCCACTTCAGATAAGGAGGAAATCACGCAGGAACTACACCGCTTCTACTCCAGCCTCTTCCATGCCACTCAGGTGGACCCATCGGACATCCAAGACTTCCTGTGGCGGGCTCCAGAGCCGCCCATTGACCCACGGGCTGATGAGGCTCTACTGGCGCCTATTTCCATCCAGGAGGTGATGGAAACCCTTCTGAAATCCCCACGGCTTAAAGCCCCAGGCCCAGACGGAATACCCTTTGAGGTGTACCTTCTGGAACCTGCAGTGATAGCCAGAACCCTCCGCGACCTCTTCGCTGCACTCTTGGTGAATGGCGAGGTCCTCCCCGACTCCAGAGGCTCAATCACGACCCTCATTCACAAGAAGTCAGACCGTGAGAACCTGGCGAACTGGCGCCCCATAGCGTTGATCAACACAGACCACAAGCTCTTCACGAAGCTTCTGGCCAACCGCATCACCAAATGGGTGTCACCTCGCCTCTCACCATCCCAGCACGGTTTTATTCCGGGGAGGTCGTTATGGGACAACTATAATGACCTTCACGTGACTTTGACTGCTAACTCTCGTAAGGTGAATGGCTTTGTGGCTCTCCTGGATATGGAGAAAGCATATGATCGTGTAGCCTGGAAGTATATTAATGCTTCCCTGGCCCGCTTCCATCTCCCACCCGCAGCTAGGCGCTGGATATCAGCGCTCTATGACCAGCTCCACACCAGAGTCCTGGCGCCAATGGGTTTTATAGTGGCAGTACCAGTTGGACAAGGTCTCCGGCAAGGGGACCCCCTGAGCCCTATCCTTTTTAACATCACCCTTGACCCCCTCTTAGCCTCCTTATAGGACAAGCTAACAGGGATTCTGGTCCCAGGTAAAGCCCCCACACGCACCATGGCATTTGCAGATGACTCTGCCATTGCATTTGGCTGCCCTGGGGATGTTGCCCTCGCTTCTGTGACCATTGAGAGGTACACCAAGGCGTCCAACGCCATGGTCAACACCTCCAAGACAACAGTTGTACAGGTCGGCTCCCCCACCTTCCCCCCACCATTTGGTATTGAACCTGAGCGCAGTACCTTCCGTCACCTGGGCGTTTTCACCAACCAACAAGGAGTTGCGCTAAAAGACAATGAGGACTTGCTCCTTGCAGCAGTTAACTCCAGGATTGCCAGCTGGAACCGGCGGCACATCACCCCCCAGGGTCGAGCTCTGATGGCCAATGTGTTCCTCCTCTCCAAAGTCTGGTTCCTAGCGCACGTCTGCCCATTCACAGATGCCTTTTATACGCGGCTCAATGTACTCCTCCGCTGTTGGATCTGGGGCTCAAACCATCCACCAATGGCCCTCTCAACCATTGCCCGACCCTGCAATGAAGGGGGCCTAGGGCTTCTGGACTCGCGATCCCGCGCCACCTCAATCTTCCTGAAGTTCCTATGGCCAATTGTCTGCTGGGACGCGACCCCCATGCCCCAATGGGCGCCCGCCCTCCGCCAGTCAGTGTCAGCAGCTCTGGGTCTTCCTAGAGCATCTCTGACCTCATTAGGGGAGTGGCTCACAAACCACCCAGGCCATCGCCTAAAACCATCCTCATCCCCCTACTGGAACCAGGCTCTCCTTGCCCTGAAACGAGTAGGCGCGCGGATCCACCATGCCTTCCCATACAGAAGGGAAGGCCCTGGCCTCAGCCCCCGTCGCCATGCAATTGTGCACAATGGACAAGTTGTCACAACTCGCCTCAACCCCCAAGATCGTCCTCCCATCCGCCCAAGACTCCTTGAGCTCCTCCCTCCCTCCGTGAGATTTGACCTTAAGGAATTGTGGAAGGATGTCTATCACCCATCCTGTCAGCAAAGGTGTCCAACACCTTATGGAGGGTGCTCCACTGTTCATACAGGACAGGGGACTGGACTGGCCCTACCTTCCAGCACCGAAGCTGCCCCCACTGTGTGGAGCCTATTGACTCCCACCTCCATCGTTTTTTACCTGTCCAGGTGTTGCCGCTTTTTGGCCAAAGGCCCGCGCGCTCCTCCATGCTCAGCCCTGGTCTGGACACCCTGTGCAAGACCTCATGTTTGAGCAGACATTGCCTGGTTGCCACCGACCCCTCCGTGTCCTCGCCTATGCCACAGCCATCTGGACCATCCATAACTCCTTCCTTCGTGCTGCCTTTGACCAGCAGGTGTGGACCCTTCCACACATGATCACCCACTTTCAGGTACACTTTGAGATGGCCCTGAAGGTCTGCACTATGTCGCCAACCCTCCCCCGCTCAGTTGTCACTGCAGCACGGCTCTGGCATGCAAACCCCCTCCCTTACTCGATGCCTCCTCCCTCCCCTTCCCTCGCCTCCGGCTCTTAGGAGCCCAGGCGTAATTCAATAAACATCGATGAATCTCCCCCTTGGGTTGGGACCATCTAGTACTAAAAAAAATAATAATATGATGACTATTATCCATATTTGAGTGTGAATTCTTATATCTTGGCCCAACGCTCAGCCATTATTTCCAATTAAAATACTTGATATTTCATGATCTAGGGATTCGTTCCCTTGTTCTGTCCAACCCAATCTTCTCTGAAATTCCCTGAAGACAGTCTCTTCAGTCCAACACACAGTTGGCAGCAATCCTCAATTGTTTCTCCTTATTCTCTAGATCCCCGCTCAGATCTTTACTCTTTTCACTAAGAGTCTCCCAATTATCGCACACAGTAATAATATCCTTGAGAAGAATAGAACAATTGAAAGCTGAAAATAGTTTACTACTTAAACTATATACCAGTGAAACCTATAGAACTTCTTATCTGTTCTCATAAAATACTGTGGTATTATCTGTTTTTTATTATAAGTGAATTTTAGGGAATTTATAGTGGGGATTCGGTTGTCAAACCTCAGTTGACACCTCTTTAATGAAATGTCAGCTATTGCCATTGAATCACACATCCTCGTCTCAGCAGCAATGGTCTTCCCCATCCTGGCTAGGATTCCTTTGTTGGACATCCTTGAGACCTAAACGGAAAGAGTCAGAAAACGTGTCCCTAATGTTTTCCTCTCAATCCAAGTGAACCAACCATATTTGGCTAGTGACCTGCTTAGGTAATGGTATTATTACACATTAAGGCAGGTCACGCACCAACTAATTGATTTGCTAGTTGCAGGTGGCATCACTCACCTCACAACTTGCTATTCATTCCCAATCAGTCTTTGATGAAAACTGACCGATCCCAATTGGTACACCTGATAGTTAATAGTCTATCAACTATCAGATGCCCCTATTTTGTTGACAACTCCACCTGACAAGATTCAAGTATTCATCCGGATTGATCCCAACAGATATGACCAGGCGAATATCCCAAAATCCCCCAAATGTAGTTACTCTGAAACTCGGGCCAACTGATTTTCAATTCATTTCGCCTTAGGGAATTATCCCCTAGCGATTCCTGGTAATCTAGAAGGCTAGGAATATGGGCAAAAATCCTAACACATCCCCCTCTTGCCTAGATTTCCAGCGAGAAAAGGACCGGGGCATGAGAACACCACCTTGGACACTCAGTCAAATTCTTTTGCTCAGTCAGAGTATGATTGTCAGTACTCAACGCAGCTCAGGACGACCTTTGGAATGCAGCGCACTTCCTCTTCCTCCTTGCTACTGCCTACTCAGAGTGCAGTCCTCACAATCTACTGTCATGCCAGTCTGATCAATTTACCTGTGATAATATTAGTCCCAGTATCCAATTTTCCCCCATCAGGGCATATGACCTGATGTCATATTCAGGATTCTTGGTCCAGCGTCCTTGATTTCATGATTTTCTCCTCATCCTAGACAGGAGACTCTTGTCATCACTGTTCGTTTTGCATCATAATTAATGATGCTTATTTATGTTCACCCTCATTTTTCACTCATAACCTCTTGGCTCAAGTCATTCCTAATTCTTCTCTGGAGAGCTTATCCCATTAATTTTGAGATTAATTTGTCTGAAATGGGAGCTTAATGGATTACAGAGTGCATAATGTCGACTTCCTTATAAGTCTGACAACCCCCTCTCATCCAGCTCATATGTCAAATTCTGAGTCATAATACCAGCAGCTTCTAAATAGTTTTTCTGATCAAGACCTCCGGCTTTTCCATAATATGAGTCAGGATGCATGGCGGAACCTTTTCTATGGTCCTTCCAGGACTCATACGCTTAATCTGGCACCAGCAGCTAGTCCTTCCATCAAATTACTGGAAACAGTAACCAATCCCTCTGAAACCAGGCTTGCAATCATTTTGAACAACTCTCAGCCGATTCTTCCTCTGTCGTCAATTCCAGAGTTGGATTTCAAAACTCTCCTGGATTTGGCCCCTTTCATAGATGCACTGACCATTTTCATGGATGCTCCAGAGATTATGCCATTTTCTCTTGATCGCTCTTTTCTTGCCAGGTAAAACCTACTTCCTGCGTTCCTCTTCCAACTCAGACAATACTACAAACCCGCTGTCCTGGCAACTGAGCTCACCATCAGTAACAGTATTCATTTTGCTCCCCTACGCTGAAACATGAGACCAAGTCACCGAGGCTTTGTCCCTAGTGCTGAATCCCTCTGATCTTGATAACATCCTAGATCAGGTTACCACCACTTATGCTCTTTGCTTTGCCGGCCAAGGTTTTTAAAGTTGGTCCACAAAGCTTCCAGCCTCTCCTGGGTTTCACTGCTCCTTCAGCTTCAGCTTCTGAGAAGCCTGTAGTCATCACTTGCAGGATGCCATTTGTTCCCTGCATGACTATCTCTTTGCTGGTGCTTCCCATTGGTATCTTCTGCTGATGGCTTAAGTAGGGGGCATGATTTGGCAACCCCATCAAGCATCCATTATTCTTGATGAAGCTCGTCGTCAGGCGCTCAAGACTAATCTTCCAGCCTCAGTACATATTGGGATTACTTGGGGTTATTTGCTGAATGCCTCTTCTTATACTGTTGCTTTCCTCTCTGCTCCAGGGTTTTGTGATTGGCTTCATTGACATTTCAATTTCCCTTCCCCTAGTCACTTTCTTGCAGGGATCTGCATCTGCTCAAAGAACATGATTTCGTGTAGGTCTAGCCCTCACTAGCATCTGATCTCACATTGATTTCAACGGGCTGTTCATTCCTACCATGATTCATCCTCCCTCCCCCAAGAGGCAACATAGGCGGAATCATCCCAGTATCAAGGACAATTTCTAAAAATAAAAATTATAAAACTATATCACTTTTTTCTATGCAGTTTAAAATCTTTTTTCCAATATGTTTTATCAATTTTTTATTTTTATTCTTCTTTTTTCCATTGGACATGACCTTGTTTTGGTTCAGCGGTCTATCTTTTTATTTTTTCCCCAAACTGGGTCCTGGGTACTTACACCTGCCAGTTTTCTATGATTCAGAAGTCCTTTTTTCGGACTTAACCATCCAAATTGGTTCAGAGGTTCTTTTTCAGACTTGACTTAATCATCAGGACATGATCAACTAAATGGTTCATTGGTCCTTTGGGAACTCTTTTAATTTTCTCATCAATCCATCGCTTCAGATACTTTGCATGGACTCGATTCACAACTCTTCCATCCAAGAGATTCTTAATGGAGTAGGCATCAGTCACCGCCTTGGCGATAGCTTCAAATGGATCTGACCACAATGCATCTAGTTTTTTCTTCTTCCAAAACCATGTGTGTCACAATAGACAACTCTTTCGCCTATTAGATATTCTGCTAAGGCTGGTCAGTTCTTATCATCCGTCAATTTCGCTCATATCCTTTTCTTCAATGTAGTATAAAATTCTTGCAGTTGCATATTGATCAGGATATTCATCAGTCAGTTCAAGTTCTGTTTGGCACTCATCCCCGATGTTGGTTCCACCACTGAGTATAAAATTGGCGGCAACGCAGCCTTTCAAACATATAACAACTCAAATGGTATTTTTCCCGTCGCTGTATGATGACTAATATTGTAGGCAAACATCACCAAACTCAGTTACATTCCCCATGCAGAAGTTCTTCCTGATACCAGCTTCCTCAGCATCATGGCCAACGTCCCATTAACTCATTCCACCATTCATTTTGTCTCTGGCTGGTAGGGTACATACATGACTCCTCAGATCCCCATTATCTCATTTAATTGTGGGATTACATGAGATGTGAAATTTGTCCCATTATCGCTCACCAGGACCTGCGGGCATCCATGTTGATATACTACTTGATCTAGGATGAACCTCGAGGTGCTGATAGCGTCTACTTTCACCAGGGCCTTCATCTTGACCCATCTCGTCAGATGGTCGATGGCAATTATAATGTACTTGACTCCCCCTGTGCTCATCATCAGCGGTCCCATCACGTCAATAGACACCATATGCCAGGAAAATCCAGGGAAGACCAGTCAGTATCCAGTTGTATTCTTATGTGGTTTGTGCAGCTGGCACTCCACACAACAAGCTAGATAATTTGCGACATTATAGTTGATAGACTCCCAGTAATATTACTGATGAATATGATCAGTTATTTTCTCATGCCTCCATGCCCAAAACCTTATGAGCTGCTTGAACGATAGCTGCTCTTTCTGATGGCTTTAGGAATAATAACCACTTCCCGTTGATCGTCTTAAACACTTGTCCATCCATGGTCTCAGGGCTTTCCATCACTTTCCAAAGTGCACCTTGGATTTCTCAGGGCTCGTTCCTGATTTCTCTGTCAACCATTCTCTGGAATAGCTCATTCACCTGCGGGTATACCATCTGGACCATTGGTAACCGCGATAAGCTATCCAAATTCTGGTGAGAGGCCCCCACTCAGTGGATAATCTCATAATTATAAGCCTGTAGCTTAAGTGCGCACCAGGCCAGTCGTCCTTCTAACTCTCTCAAATTTTGGACCTAATGCAATGAGAGTGGTCCATCACCACTTTAAAATGCATTCCGTGGATATACACCTAAAACTGCTTACATGTGTAAATGATCGCAAGGCATTCACACTCAGTTATGGTGTAGTTCCTCTCAGCGGCTGAGAGTGTCTGTCTCACATACACCACCGGATGTTAGTCCCCAAGTTCATCTACTTGGCTTAGTATGGTGCTGATCACCGTCAACAAAGCATCAGTTTGTATAATAAACTCTCAATCAAAATTTGTAGATTTCATAATCAGAGAATCTATTAAATACCATCATAGCTCATCGAAGGAAACCTGGGCTTTTTCATTTTATAAGAATCCTTTTTTCAGATCCTTCAATAGATGGAATAAGGGCTCAGCTATTTGGGTGAAGTCCTGAATAAATCTTCTGTAGTATCCAAACATCCCAAGGAACACTTGGATGTCTCAGACACTCTTTAGCACAGCCATCCGTTCTATGGCTTCTACCTTCTGAGCTTGTGGCTGCAATCCACTAGAGTTTATCACGAATCCCAGATATTTCAACTCTTTTTTAAAGAAGTGGCACTTCCTCAGCTTAATCTTCAGGTTAGCTGCGGTTGTCACTTAAATACTTCTTCCAAGTGGTGTAGGTAATCAGTAAACGTCCTACTGAACACATTAATATTGTCCAAGTATACCAGGATGCACGGCAACTTCAAGTCACTCAGTATAGCGTCCATGGCCCTCTATAACATTGCAGGCGCATTACATAGACCCTGGGGCATCCTCGTCAGTTGGTATAACCCCTGCATGGTAATAATCGTGCATTTTTCCTGGTCTTCTTTTGGCAAGTTGATCTGCCTATATCCCAAAATCAGATCCATCACAGAGAAATACTTCGCTTTTCCCAATCAATATAGCACATCATCAATTCTTGGTAGGGGATACAAATCCTTCTTTGTATTTTATTCAGCTTCCAGTAGTCAATCACCACCCAGTTGGAGCCATCCTTTTTCTTCACAATTAGATTCAGACTCGCCCAGGGACCCAACAATGGAACTAGAAGCCCATGCTTCACTAGTTTGCTGATTTCATCTTCCACTACTGCTTCAGTGGCTTTCAATCATTGGATTAATCTCCTCCTGATTAGCAAATTTTACCCAGTGTTGACCTTATAGATCACATCTCATGCGCATCCCAAATCGTGGGCATCCTTAGTAAATACTTCCCGATACTTTTCAAACAATTTGAGCACCTCCTCTTGCTGGCCTTCTGACAGATCAGCGAGCTGCTCTTGATCAACCAATAGATTGGTACTCTCAGTTACCCCAGCCGATAATTCCATCTCATTGAGGGTGGAATTTCCTCAGTTTGTCCATCTGTATTTCTCATCTCTTCTTAGGTCTGAAACTCATAGACCATAAAAATTGATATTTTATATGTTTTATATAATTTTTTGTATTTTTCTTTTGCACTGGGACTTGCAACCTACAAAAAGGCTCAGAGGTCCTTCTTTTCCCCTTCATCCTAACTGGGTCCTAGGTACTTAAACCTGCCAGTTATCATGTTCATAATCTTATTCTCTTAAGATTTAACCATCCATTTAGTTCAGTGGTCCTCTTCTAGGATTTGACTAAAATCTCAGGACATAACCATTTA
>JAKSZP010008736.1:0-25790 GCA_022478985.1 Massospora cicadina | reverse complement strand
CCTACGTTGCCAGAATATCAAGTCGAGATCTTGTACTCTTCTACCACCATAGGCCAGGAGGAAGAATTTATAAATTGGACCCCTTATGGGCTGGTCCTTATCATATTATCTATCATTGGGGTGTTGAATACTCCATTGCCGATATTGATACTGGGACTGTTATCAATAGAGTGCATAGTAGGTTTCTTCGCAAATTTGTACCCCCTAGGCAAGATCTTGAGGGGGGCATTATTGGAGATACCTCCAAGATGACTGGAATAACTTTGGATCAAGATTTGATATCTCAGTCAAATGATATGATAAAACTTATGTCAGGGATTTCTGATTCTTCATTTGACTGATGAAGGACTCTTTGGATTACTTTTCCTCCTATTATAGATGAAACCAAGCAATCTGAAATGACCAAGCATTTTGATGGGGCTGGGCCCCTTGTTAAGAAGGTCGATAAAATCTAATAAGCACTCTAACAGATCTGACCATAATAATTATTTTAATAATAATGATAATCAGCAATATTGGTCATCTGTTAGGAAAGATTTTTACCTCGGGTGCATCAAAAAAATCCTCACATAAACCCACTAAATTTTCCCCTATAAATATCCATAATTTTAATTAATAAAGTACCAAAATCTTGTCTTGCGTAGCTTAATTTTGGTCCATCTTCTTATTGATTCAACTTCTGATTGGAATTTACTATTGCAACAGAACTAATAACTTCGTTGTAATTGACTCAATTTTTGCTAGAGTCATGGAACTAATACTTTTGTAGCCTTCAGTGCCTACTTATAGAATTTCTCATAAAATTCCAATAGCCCATCTGCGCCAATTCTGCTGGTATCATCAGAACGTGCTGCCAAAGTAAATCCCGTTTATTTAAATTGATTATGTAAATTTTGGTGAAAAGTTGGGAAATCACAACTTTCAGACCCAGAAGCTTTTGTATTCACCAGGTATGATCATGAAGGGTGGGTACTTTCCAGTTGGAGGAAGCCAAAATAACGCTAAGACGCTCCAACCCACGGTATCGATGGGAACAGCGGTGAAGCTGACCACAGCTGAAGCCCAGTTGGCGCCAACCGTTTGCACTTTGGAAAAGTCCCACACGGAAAAAGTTTATGCACATAAAACTAAATGGTTGGTCAACTTTTGTAAGGAGAGTGTCTGTAACTCTCCTGTTCCCAGCGTGGTAGTGCTTGGTGCACAGGGCCAAAGACAGGGAACTAGCCGTTAATATGAAAGTTAAAGGAGCCCAGCAGATGGTGCTGGGGCCATAAAAACTTAAGTAGATAAGTGTGATCCTTATAATAAATAACCCACAAAAGAGACGCGTGCACAAAGAAAATGGGGTAATCGCCCCAGGTTGGATGGAACCTGGGCGAACCAACGGTGCACTAGGGAGAGCCTGATTGTATTAAAATGGCAAGTTAATAGAGCATGAGACCTCCTCTAAGAGGTTCATGCACAGGATCATCTGAAATAACATAAAACATAAACGGGAAAATTCAATTAGAATAAAGCAACCAACAAGGAATGTTGGTCACAAAAATTAAACATAATTAAACTTCGTCAGGGTAATTTGGGGTCTGCCAAAGTGGTCCCAAGCACCAATTTACCAATAGGCAAACACTCCTGTTTGAATTGGTAGAATAAACCAACACCAATTTCACTTGAGTAATCAATTGAAGTTGTATCTGACCCAAATGGCTAATTTCATTGATGGAACAGGTTTTGTAACCCCGTTACACAACTAACTGAATTGAACCATCTGCATTAAATGATTAAACCATCCGTTTTAACGCCTGGGCCAATGCAAGGGCTGGGCATTAGGCACCTCACTAGTACCAACCTGGGCATATTTGGCTTGTACCCAGCGTTGGTCTACTGTGTGCCTGAGGTCAGGGAGGGCCTGAAGCTTCACCTTCTGGGTATCCTGTCACCCAGCCTTATCCTTGGAATTGGTACCCACTATCATGTCATTTAACCATGACAGGATAATGTGATGGGCCAACTTTTTCAAGGCTTGCTCAGGGTCAGTTCTGTCTAAGCAAATATCCTTGGCTAGTAAAGCTGGCACACCAAGTTCTTACCCATACAGTACCAAGAATTGAGACATCTTAAGGATGCGATGGTAGCTAGAATGGTAGGCCATGAGGGCAATGGGTAAGTAAAGATTCCAGTGGGGAGGGTCTGAATTGGCCATTTTGCAGAGTATTAAGACCAGGGTTCCATTAGCCCTTTCTACAGCGCCATTTGTGGATGGGTTATAGGGGGCCAAGAAGAGTTGTTGAGCTCCCATGGAGGTGGCGAGAAGCTTTACCACCTGGGAGTTAAATTTTTTCCCATTGTCACATAGGAGGACTTGGGGGCACCCATGCTAGGTGAAGTTGTACTGGTCTAATAAGGTGGCCTTGGCTATAGCATTCTAAGTGAGGAGAGCAACAGCTTCAACCCATCTGGTAAAATGACCAATTCCAACCAGGATATAACGGTTGCCACCGGTAGTTTGTGGTAGGAAAGCCTACCACATCCAAGATTATAGTGTGAAAGGGTCGTTGGGGCGTAGTTTGTTGATACTGATACCAGATCTTGTAGCTATATTGTTTTTTACAGTCATACAAGCATCCAGGTCTTCAGCTATGGTCTCCATGATTCCTTCCTATCAAAATTGCACTTTTAGTCACTCACAGGTTTTCGCAGAATCCGCCATGGCCCAAGATAGTGTGTGACTCTAGGATCACCAGTACCCGTTCTGATGGCCGTAGATAAGGCAACCAGTTCACTCCTGCTTTCATGTATAACTTCCCACATTTCACCTTGGTGTTGAGGGAGTGCTGAGATAGCATTTTCTGTACTGGTCCATCTTTATCAGCCTACACGTCAGGAGTAATGAGGAGGTCATGCAACCTCTCTGCCTCGCTATTGTCAAGATGTAGGACAGGCAGCCACGTCAACCCATAAACGTTCATATGGCACATCCCAGCTCAATGCTCAATGGTCATATCATAGTGGTGGAGCTTAAGAACCCAGCGAGCCAACTGCCCAGTGGGGTCCTTCATATTTTGTAACCACTTTAAGGATGCGTGGTCCATAATCACTTTAAATGATGTCCCATATAAAAAGGGTGATAGTTTCTGAAAGCAAGTAAGATGGCATGGCACTCCTTTTTTAGTGATGCTGTAGTTGCGCTCAGCTTTTAAGAGCATCTTGATGAAGTAAAATACAGATTGATTGACTCCATTTTAATCCAGCTGAGCCAAGATAGCTCCAACGGCATAATTGGAGGCATCCGTCTACAACATAAAGGGCTTTCCATAGTAAGGATGATGGAGGATAGGCCTTTTTTTAAATAGCTCCTTCAAGGTCTCAAACGCGGCCTTTTGTTCAGCACTCTAATGGAACGGATTGTTCTTAGCCAAGAGATGTACGAGGGGCTCATTAAGCTGGGCGAACTTGGGGATGAATTGATGATAATGCCCCATCTTGCCCAAGAATACCTAATGTTGTAAAGGGTTTTGGGCGCCAGCACCTTAGACATTGCTTTGACCTTATCTTGTAGGGGTTAGATCCCATCTTGTGAGATATCATGCCCAAAAAATCCAGCTTCCTCCAGAATAACGTGCTTTTGGAGGGCTTCAATCTGATATTAGATGCCCGCAAGCGTTGAAACACTTCCTTTAGGTGCATGAGGTGCTTGTTGAAATTCTTGGTGAAAACTGTGATGTCAACGAGATAGATAAGCACACAGCTCAGCTAGGGTTAGTTCATCAGAGATATGAACGGAAGTTAGGGTACATAAAGATTGGTTGGCAGGTAAGCCCATATCCGCCATAGACTCAATACAGTGAATTTGCTTTATGTCCTCAATGGGAATCAGCATGCCTCTTCCGATCTCCCAATGCTTCTTGACGACCATATCCTCCTTGGTGAGATTATCTGTAGCAGAAAAGTTTGTCTCAATCGTTACATTACTCTGAAGTCAATGTGCGCTTCACGCTGCCAATCCTTCAGTTTGGACCAACCTAAGTGGTCACTTGGTCCCAGTTGATGAGGAACCAGCACTGGTGGGAGCTGGTGACTGATGGCCAACCCTGGACTTGAAGTGACCATTGGTTCAATTTCCTGGTGGGGCCTCCCGCTCATCAGGGATTTAGCGGCACAAAGGGGACCTGTCCCAGCAGGGCTCCCTACACCCATGGATGGTCCACTAGAAAGGTGTCAGACATCCAGCTGCGCTGCACTGTGCACCCCTATTGTAACGCACTGGCTCCTTCCAATGAGCCACGAATGAGTTGGGCAACAGGATCCATGTTACAGACCATAGGGCTGACAGGGCTCCTGATACTACTCTCCTTGTGCGCGCGCTACAATATTGGACAAGCACCCCCTGGAAGACAGTTGCAAATATACTTAACCCCAGCAACATGCCTTGACTCCAAGACAAGGTATAAAGGGAGGCAATAGCTCTCCCAAGCTCACTCTCAAAGTCCAATTCTTGTTGATTCAAGCCAAACATGGCTGCAGTTAGGCAATATTGTAAATAAACTCAAATTATAAATATATGAATTTTAAAGTTCTTTTATTTAATATTGGCCAGGTTGATAGAAAACAGAACTGAGAAGCCTCCAGCTCCCAGTTCCTTCCCTATATACACATGCTACAAGCTAATATAAAATATAACACAAGCTTATGGTGCTAATCTGACTAATGCTTGGTGTAAACCTTACAGCAGGATCGCGGAATCCTCACTCAATGGTTCTGTGCCAGTTCCGATTCTCAACAGTTCCGCACCAGTTCCATTTCGAATTCCAAACGAACCGCGAAACTTCCAAGCACCTGTTCCATTCCATTTTTGATTCAAATCCAAATCGAATCTCGAAACTCCCCATTTTACCTGATTCTCGTTTTTCCTCGACTTGGACGCCCATCTGGCTCCCCTTGGCCTACTCCAAGCTCCTGCCCCTTAGGCGTCCCTGCCAGGACCAACTCCCCTCCTCCTCCATACATCCAGACACAGCCTGCCCTGTCTTACCAAAGATCAGGGCAATGTGATGCTGAGGATAAACCTCAACCGTCACATCACCCCTAGACAGGAAAAACTCTTGGATTTTCTCAGGACATCGGGCACAATCCCTAGCTGACTGCCATGTGGACTCCTCAATAGGATGACCCACCCAACGTACCAAGAATGAACGACGTCCTCTCACCACTTTGGTGTCAAGAATCTCCTCAACTTCATACTCTTGGCTCCTTCTCCAGCTGGGAATAAAGGGAAGGACTTTCAGGTGGCTGGCCAAAGAATGGCTTGAGCTGCGATATGCAACACTGGATGAGCTCTTGACCCTTCTGGGAGCTTCAGCTCAAATGCCACCTCGTTCACCGCCCTCACTACCTGATATGGGCCCAACGCCACCGGCCCCAATTTCTGGCTCCTTACAGGCAAGGCGTAGTTCTGAGCATTCACCAAGACCCAATCGCCCCTCTTGAAAGCTCTACCTTCAGATCTATGCCAGTCTGCCTTCCTTCTGGAGCTGCGACTGCCACCACCAAATTCTTCTTCAGGGAGCTCCAGGGTGTCACGGGTATCTCGTGACAGTTCATCTGCCACCGATTCCCGCCTTGCTCCCTTAGGCCCCATACCCTCTGGGTGTTGGCCGTGATTTGCGAAAAAATGGGGTCATACCCGTGGATGAATGCTTATGATTGTTATAAGCAAATTGAGCCAGCTTCACCCAATATACCCAGTAATCCTGCCGCCCTGAAACATAGCACCTCAAATACTGCTCTAATATCTGATTTACTCTCTCAGTTTGGCCATCTGACTGAGGATGATATGCTGACGAATGGCAAGCCTTGATCTTTAGATTTCCCAACATGTGGAGCCAAAATTTAGATGTAAATTGGACCCTGATCTGACACAATCTCTTCAGGCACCCCATGTCTGGAGAAAATCTCATTTACAAAAATCTGTCCTGCCACTTTTGCAGAAATGGTCAACCGACAAGGGAAAACTCTGCATATTTAGTTAGGCGATCCACCACCACCATCAAAGCATCCATCCCCTGTGACTTGGGCAGTCCTGTGATGAAATCCACACTCACTGAGGACCATGGCCTAGAAGGACTCTTTGAAGCGGCTTCAATTTTCCCCCGGTGCCACCCATTGGGCCTTTGCCCTGGCGCAAACCACACAATGCGAAACATACTCCGCACTACCTCACCACACCTCTCCATGAATAGTGACGGCGAACAAGATCTAACGTCTTCTTGACCGGGATGACCTGCCAGAGGATGGTCGTGATTAGCTGCCATTACCTCGTTGCAGACTCTTCACTGGACCCAAATCCTTCCCTCATGGTGTATGATACCACCCTGAACTGAGAATCCCGCATGCCCCCTGCTTGCCTCACCTTCCCCTGTATCTTCTCTTATCCGTTGGCCCAGCTCACATCTTTGTTGTGCAGTCTGTATTCTTCCCAAGCATTCCATCTCTCCAGCCCTGGATTGTTGCAAACAAGTTCTGTGGCAACATCGTGGCTGTGTTGAACTTCCTCAACTCCTCATCAGAAAACACCAGTCCAGAATCACGGCTCAATAAATCTGGCAAGATATTTTGTTTTCCCGGCTTGTATTCAATCCGCAGGTCATATTGAACCAACTCTAAGTGCCACCGGGCCTGCCTCTGGTTCATCAGGCATGGGGACTTATAGTATTCTAGGGCTCGATGGTCCATTCGGATGACAACCGGGTGCCTGGCATACAATAGGTGGTGTTGCCACTCCCCTAAGGCTGCAACTATTGCCAAAAGTTCCTTATCATAAACTGGATAGTTGGTTTCAGCTGGTGCCATCTTCCGACTGAAATAACAGACAGGATGTTCAACCCCATCTTTACCCTCCTGCAACAACATGGCTCCAAGTGCAAAATTTGATGCGTCTGTCTCTACCACGAATGGTTTGTTTGGGTCAGGGTGTGCCAGAACTGGGCTGTCAGCAAACTCGTCTTCACTTGCTGAAATGCCCTCTCCCTCAGCCTCCCCCAAACGAATGGCACGTTTCCCGTCAGTCTTGTCAACGGCACAGCCCATTGGGCCAGATCCCTAGAAAACCTCTGCACGAAATTCACCACCCCAAGAAGCTTCGCACTTCAGTCCTATTCCCAGGAGCCTTCCATTCCCGCACTGCTCGCAACTTATCAGACAGATCGCTATCCCTTCTTGGAGGACCACGTTCCCTAGGAAGGACATCGATTCTTTATTAAACTCACACTTGGATGGCTTCAACTTCAAGCCCGCGTTCCTAACCACCTCCAACACACTTCTCACATCCCTCACATGGTCCTTTACCGATTTGGAAAACACCAGGATGTCATCCATATAGGCAACACAACACCTACCCACTAAGTCCCCCAATACATGATCAATCATGCGCTGGAAACTGCAGGGGCATTGCGTAGGCCAAATGGCATAACCCTGTACTCAAAGTTTCCAGATGACATTTGAATGCCGTATACCGCTGGTGCTCAGGGCGAACAGTAATTTGATTAAGCGTCCACCAAATCCAATTGTGAACACCCCACACCCGGAGATCATGGGCAGAATGTTCTCCATGAGTGGCATTGATAGGGATCAGGTTCCGTTACCTCATTCAGGCGTCGGAAATCAACACAAGGACGTAACTCCCCCGACTTGGGAACCAACAGGACTGGCGAAACCACCGGCGACTTGGAGGGCACAATCAAACCCATATCCAGCATCTTGACATAACCCTCCAATGCCTCTCAGGCCCGATTCAACGGATAGACTGGACAGCCCTTTGTAACTCAGAGCCTTCCCAAACTGGAAACCAAATGCAAAATCCCCTGTAGGTGAAAAAGGCGCATCACCTTTAGGCTCAAACACCCGCGAAATCCTGATACTCCCTTGGCAATCCTTCCGCTGACACACGAGGTGATTCCACCCATGTGCTTCACCAACGAACCTTGGGACTGAAACGTCCATTCAAACGACCCCTGGCCTCTAGGCGACAGCAGAACCCTCTCTCTCTTCATATCAAACTGTGGATGGACATGCTTTCACCATCTCATCCCCAGCACCACAGAATGTGGCAGGTGAGCCACGGCGTGAAACTCCTCCCTGAATACCTCCGGGCCTTGCCTCAACAGGACCTTGGCCTGTACTCGCCATACCGCCGTTCTTTTGGAGGTGTCTGCCAACTTCACCCATCCATCCTTCTGTAATGACAATCCATGGCTTCTTGCCCACTTCTCCTCAACATAATTCTCCCCAGCTCCGGTATCAATCAAAGCTAGAACTTCACCGCAATCCCTTCCTTCATCCCCCACGAGCACACTGATGGGCAAAATCAGATAAGGATAAGATGAAGTAAGCAGTTTATTTTGAGGTACCAGATTCACCGGTTTCTTGCGAAAATTATAAGGAGCCTTCTTATTCTGAGCCTCAGGATCCTGAGTGGTAATCCCAATGGGAATCCTTGTCTCTCGCACTCCACCATACCCTCAGGATTCCCTTGACTCTTCTTCCCTTCCTCCACATAGCTAAACCCCTTAGTACCATATATGGGCTCGGAACCTGCCCTTCTTCCACCACTCTGTCCTTGGAATCCCACTGGGGTTGCACAACTTCCTGACGGGCCCGTACCAAACTCAACTGTCGTTCTACCTGCAAGGCCAAACCCACCTCTTCCTCCAACGTCGCTGCAGGTTTCACCGCCGCCATTGCCAATAATAGATCAGCTTGCAAGTTTTGGCGAAACATGCGTGGAAGCTGAGTCTCAGGTGCCTTTGCTGCTCTTGCCAATGCGCGGAACATCTGGCCATACTCCTCCACTGACTTCTTCCCTTGACCACACTGCAGTAAAGCCGCCCAGGCCGAATCCTGCGTCTCATCTGGACATGCTGCACGAATAATCCAATCCAGACATTCCTCCACTGATACAGGTAACCCTGACTGCTCTTCCAAAAGTTCACCCAGTTGGACTGCTTTACTGGAAGTGCCAACAGAACCTGACTTAACTGCAAGGCAAACAATCCTCCCCACCGCTGCCTTTGTCAAACGTCCCTGAAACTGAACCCGGCTAAACGTCTGGTGGATCAGTTCCAAGTCTTCCAATTTCAAAACCGTGGAATTCTTCCTTTGTCCTCTCCATGCCCTACCACTTTCCCACCATTCCGGGACACACACTCCAAAACCTGGTATAATTCATGAAGCAAAAAGGCGGTGGAGAATATCACCATCAAGAGTGTTGCAGTATGATTATACCACTTTGGAAACACAACTTCTTCTGGCACCTCTTTTGCTTGCCACCACAACGACAGGAAAGTAAATGAGTTCTGTTTAATGTAACGCACTGGCTCCTTCCAATGAGCCACGAATGAGTTGGGCAACAGGATCCATGTTACAGACCATAGGGCTGACAGGGCTCCTGATACTACTCCTTGTGCGCGCGCTACAAGATTGGACAAGCACCCCATGGAAGACAGTTGCAAATATACTTAACCCCAGCAACATGCCTTGACTCCAAGACAAGGTATAAAGGAGGCAATAGATCTCCCAAGCTCACTCTCAAAGTCCAATTCTTGTTGATTCAAGCCAAACATGGCTGCAGTTAGGCAATATTGTAAATAAACTCAAATTATAAATATATGAATTTTAAAGTTCTTTTATTTAATATTGGCCAGGTTGATAGAAAACAGAACTGAGAAGCCTCCAGCTCCCAGTTCCTTCCCTATATACACATGCTACAAGCTAATATAAAATATAACACAAGCTTATGGTGCTAATCTGACTAATGCTTGGTGTAAACCTTACAGCAGGATCGCGGAATCCTCACTCAATGGTTCTGTGCCAGTTCCGATTCTCAACAGTTCCGCACCAGTTCCATTTCGAATTCCAAACGAACCGCGAAACTTCCAAGCACCTGTTCCATTCCATTCTTGATTCGAATCCAAATCGAATCTCGAAACTCCCCATTTTACCTGATTCTCGTTTTTCCTCGACTTGGACGCCCATCTGGCTCCTTGGCCTACTCCAAGCTCCTGCCCCTTAGGCGTCCCTGCCAGGACCAACTCCCCCTCCTCCTCCATACATCCAGACACAGCCTGCCCTGTCTTACCAAAGATCAGGGCAATGTGATGCTGAGGATAAACCTCAACCGTCACACCTATTGCATTTTCTTTGGCGAAAGTGCCTTCCCAGTCAGGATGGGAAGACCATCACCAATGGGAACCTGGGAGGGGGCGCAACACAGCCACGTGCTGGGCGTGCATCCTCATTCCAGATGGGCTGATTCCAGCGGCCCAGTACTGATTCGCTCTTGCCATTTGTGTTTCTTTGAGGGGCCCAGAGTTTATATGGGCTAATTTTCCCAGGTCTCGAGGTAACTTACCCCAGGAAGCCCTCATCATGGCGGCCTTCCACTGTGGGGCCCCTCTTTGGGGAGAGGCCCTCCATTAGTGGGGGGTGATGTAATGGACAAGTTTGTCTTGATTGTTACATTCTGACGCAGATTTGGATTTTCTGGATCTGAGCCAGATCATTTTTTAAACATTTTTGGTTTGGTTGCTTTGGGTGCTGGGTTGTGCCTCACTTAGCTGTAGATTAGGCTTGTGCGAGCCTAATCAATAACTTGGGTGAAGCCCCCAAAGCACTGCCTTTATAAAGCGCGCCTGCCCATTCTGAAGTTCACTTTGGAATTCTAAGAGGACCCTAGCATTCCCTTCCTGGGGAGCATTGTCAGTTGCTTCCCAGACGAGCTCTGGTCAGTGGGAACCTTTGGTTATGTTCATTAATAAAATAAAGAATGTTTTGGGGTTTGCATAACTCACATATATGTGGTATTTTTAGGTGTTTCATTTTGAGGAAGCTTTAATGTGGTTGGGTTGGACCAACCACACAGAGGACTTACATAGCTAACTAACAGTTGGTGAATGTTTAGCGCTGTTGGTGCCCCAAACCTCTCCCTACATTGGTTAGGCCGCTTTGGTTGCTTGTTGGTGTACCAAAGCAATATGTAAATATAAGGTGGTCAGAGCTGGGGTTTTTCTGGTCTGATACATTACCTAGCAGGAGGTTGATAGGTCATTGATAGGTGGGGTCTAGCACGCCTGTCAAAACTCTGGGTTTTAAAGGACTAACTCTGTCAATGCTAATTAGGTGAAGTAGGCAGTTGTGTGGGATTTTCATGGTAATCTTCATGTCAACTACCCTTTGTTCACCAGCCTTGATGACCACCTCTTTAGAAGTGTGAAGTTCCGAGGATCACTTGCTTGATAATTGGTATCCTGAACGCTTGATAGAAATGAAGTTCCACTGGATGATCCTTGATATGGCTAGTGGCTTATGTTATATTCACCGGTTGGAAACTCACTAGGCCTATTAAAATAGCCCTGTCTCTTGATCAATTTTGGGTGTAATTTTCCCAACGTAATTGGGAACTTCTTCTGAGGCAGGTTTCAATAAAATCTGTGCTTTCAGCTTTTTGACACTACTACAAAGGTAAGACTCTGCTAAAACTAAGAAGAGGATAAAATAAAATATCTTTTATTATAAGATATTTATTTGATAATCTGTCATTAGGCCAGGCGCCGGTACTTATACCTCTGGGGCATCTCCTGGCCACATTTGAGCACGCAATTTAAACAGATATTTTACCACCTCAGTTCAGCCCTTGAACTGATATGACTGAGACCTTTTCTTAGGTTTATTAAAGGCAAAGTACTCTAAAAATTAGAGGATTTAAAATACAAAAACTGCGATAAAAACATGAAAAATTGTCCTAGAACCTTCTTGATTTTTGTTTTGTCATACTGGTGATGAAATACACTTTCTGTAAAATTCTTGCATCGATTAAAGTAGATGATGGACCCCTAATTGGGACATCAGCAGGCCTCTCTCAATAGCACTAGGTACTCCCCTTCAGGCAGTCCATGTGCAAGTGCTATAGTGCCAATTACGCGGATCAACATACAAATTTCGCCCTAGGGGTGTAATAAATTGATTACGTTATTGTTCATCTAAGTCCATAAGACTTTTAAATGTTAACTTCAAGTCAGTCATGAATGATTTTGTATACTAGTTGTTGGACATTGTTCCCAATAATTGGGACCAATTGCTGAGATTTGATGCAGAGATATTTGGCCATAATGTGTGAGCATATTTGGCCCAAAGTTTTTTGATAAAATACTTGATTGGATTGACATTGAGATATTTGGCCCAAGCAGTCTAGTTGCAATAGGCTTTGAGGTGAGAATTTAAGTATTAGCTCAATCATTGGGAGGATAATCGGCCCAATATGATGGTTGTTGAAGGGTTTATTTTTTAGTCAACCACCAGAATCTGACATTTCCCCCCACTTGACTCTAACACAAGCCCTAAGATTACCGATTAGCCTTTGTTGATCATCAGCATCTTTTATCTTCATCCTGAACGCCCAATGAGCATGGAGTTGGGTCTCCTACTTGGTAACTTTGGCCTGAGCACCTAATAATTCTAAAGTATGATATCTTATTGTTATTTTGGCCTGAATGCCTGTCGAGTCTGAAGTTGTATCCTCTCTCCAACCTCAAGTACAGACTAAAGTATTATTTAGAATAAAACTATTATAAATATTTTTCAACTTTTCTTTTCTTAATTTTCCCGCTTATTTAACCTTATTAGGAATTTTGCATGACTTGGTTGTATATATGGCCAGTCCTAATATCCTTGATTATGTATATATATGAACTTAGATTTCTTCTCAATCACTTCAAATGGCCTGACCCATATGTGATCTAACTTTTGCAATTGGCCCAATCTGTGGGTGTTTTAAAACAAGACTTCGTCGTTAACTTCAAATTTTTCCAGTGTGTAGCAAGTTTCCAATTCCTTTTCGATGCCAGGCCTTTTTCTCAGTAAAACTGTTGTTGAAGGCTTGAGCTTGTAGTTTGATTAAAGAATCCACAAGCTTTTTGACGTACTGAGTATAAGTGTATTTGCCAGGTTCCTCTAGGGCCAAATATAGCAGCGTTGGTAGGGCTGGATGTCTTCCATATAGTACTTGAAAATGGTGACATCCTGGTTGACGAATGGTAGGAGATATTGTAGGCAAAGACTGCTGAACTTAGATAAGTACTCTAATTGGATGGTTTGGCTGATGTTAATTTCCAGATAATGTTCACCAACATCCCGTTTGCGCGCTCAATGGTCCTATTAGTTTTGGGGTGATAGGGAGCAGAAAGCACACCTCATACTGCCATTAGTTGGTTGAGCTTGGCAAGGACATTTATGGTAAAGTTAGTTCCGTTATCAGTCAGAATAACATGGGGACATCCATTTTTGTGGATGATGTTTTCCTGGACGAACTTGGTGGTATTTGCCGCTCCAGCTTCCCAAATGGCCTTGGCCTCGACCCATTTGGTCAAGTGGTCGATGGCTACAATTGTGTACTTGGCCTTCTTGTTGCTTGTTGGAAGTGGGACAACAACGTTGATAGATATGTGCCAGGAAAACTTGGGCCAAACAAGCTGGTAAGAAGTTCTTTTTTGGAACAGTTTTTTGCCTTGTCACTCTGCACAGCATTCTAGTGTTTCTTGGATGTCGAAATGCATTGACTCCTAGTATTAGAATTGCTTCAGATGCTCTTTTGTTTTCTTAAATCTGCCATGCCCTATGACCTTATGTGCAGCCATTATTAGGCCTGTTTGGGCTGATGGTCTTGGGAGAATATACTTTTTGTCCTCGATGATCATGTAAAGCTTTCTGTTTTTGATGACTGTATTTTTTCATAGATCTATTAATATTTTTTGATAGATTTGGGCTCATATTGATACTCTCCGCTGATCATTTTTGTAAACAACTCATCGGTGGCCCAACTAAGTGTAGCAATGGTGGGTAGTTGGGATAGGCAAACAACATTTTGGTGTTTTGCCCCAGCTCAATGCTCAATGGTGTAGTCATAAGCTTGAAGCTTTGGAGCCCAGCGGGCTAATTGGCCCTCAGGTTCTCTTAAGTTGTTTAACCATCTTAGGGAAGCATGCTTGGTAACAACTTTGAAATTAGTGCCATGAAGGTAGGCCCAAAATGCTTGTTAGCATATATGATGGCTAAGCATTCTCATTCCATCACTGTGTAGTTCCTTTCATGAACGTTTAAGGTCCAACTAGCAAAGGCAACTGGATGTTCTTCACAGTCTTCTCCAACTTGGGATAACACTGCCCCCACTGCTGTTTGGGATGCATCAGTTTGGTTAATAAATTCATGATTGAAGTCCGAGTATCAAAGAACAGGCGCGCCCAATAGGGCTGATTGGAGTTGATCAAATGTATCCTGTCAAGCTGGAGTCCTGTTGAATGGTACCTTATCTTTAAGTAGATAGAAAAGCATCTTTCAAAGTTGTGCAAAGTTGGCATTAAATTGGCAAAAGTATCCAATCATGCCAAGGAATATTTGAATATTGCACTTAGATTTTGGCTGTTTCATATTGGAGATTGCATCCAGCTTAGAGAGTTGGGGCCAAAGACCCACTTTACAATAACAAAGCCGAGGTATTTCAGTTGGTCTTTGAAAAACTGACATTTTCTGGGCTTAATTATAAAGTATGCAGCATCTAGCCTTCTGAAAACCTCCTCTAAGTGTTCCAGGTGGTTATCAAAAGTGCGGCTGAAAAAGTTGATATTATTAAGGTACACTAGTACACATGATAACTTCAAATCTCCCAGGATTGTGTCCATTGCCCGTTGGAAGGTAGCCGGGGCATTTCAGAGCCCTTGAAGCTCTCTCATCGGCTGGAATAGGCCCTCTTGGGTTATAATTGCACATTTATTGTGCTCTCTTTGGGAAGATCTATTTGCCAATATCCGCTGATAAGGTCCATTGCCAAGAAGAAGTTCGCGCCCCCTAGCCTATCCAATGCATCATCAATTCATGGCGTAGGGCACAAGTCCTTCTTTGTGATGTTGTTTAACTTCCAATAATCAAAGACTACTTGGTTGCTATATCCTTTTTTTCACTATTAAAATTGGTGCTGCCCATGGACTTTTTGAAGGCACTATCATGCCACGATTGAGGAGTTTCTTAATCTCCTTGGATACAGCTTCTTCTGATGATTTTGAGCGTCTAATTGGGCATAATTGAATAGGTTTATGATCTCTGGTATCGATTTTGTGGGTGACACCCTTAGCACATCCCAAGATGAAATCATCTTGTGCAAATATATCATGATATTTAGAGAATAACTCCTGAGCTTGGCCTTTCTCAAAGTTGGTCAGGTTGCTTAAATCGGCCATAGGGACATTATTTATGCTGAGTAGATCCTTATCAGGGAGCCCTAATTTGACAAAAGTTCTGAACTCATGGAATGTTTGAATTTCTGAGGTAGTGATCAGATGTAGAAATGCGATTGTTTGATATCGCTTGATGGAGATGGGCCAATTTTGCAGGTTTGCACATAAGATATGTATTTCTCCGTGGCCCAGAATGATAATAATGGGGGAAAGTTGGGTTCAAATAAAGGTTTAGACCATGATTGATATACTTCACCATAAAGTCCTTCTGGATATTAATTGTTAGTCCCGTTGGGACAATTACTTGATCTCTGGATGGTATAGTGATTCTCTGATTTGATTTAAGTGAAATGCCATTTGACTAATCAATCTGTGTGGGTGATGGTTTTATCTTTGACCACTCTTTGATGTACTCAATTGGGACAACTCCATCTATGTAAGCCAGATTTATGAACAGATTGGGTTTCTTTTTCTCAACTGCCTTATCCTGGCTATAGTAAAGTGGGATAGCCTGGCTAAGAATGGTGAGAGTATCATCCTATGATTGGTAACAACTCCATATCTTCTTAGGAAATCTGTCCCAACTAGGATATCATAGTTCATGTTTGGCAACACTATGGCAAGTGCTGTTACTACAATGAATCCAAATCTGAGAGGAAAGGTATTGTATGTGCCCAGAGATTTGGTTGTATGCGCTCCAGCTGTTCCATATTCCTGACAGTGGGCAACATTGGGTGCAATTTTCAGCTTTTAATCAACTTTGTGCTGACTATATTAATAGGAGCACCACTATCAACGATGGCCTGAACTAGCACCTTGTTTACTACTATGTTTACATAGGTACATTCAGAGTAGTTTTCAGAGGTATTTATTGTATGAATGCTGTGATTGCTGCCCAATTCCAGGTGTGATTTCAGGCTTGAACAAATATCTGGGAAGCTATCTGCTAAGTTCTTAATGCAATAGCTACTTGAACGTTATTAAGCTTAGGTAGGTCAGTCAAACATCTGGGTTGGAGGTCTAAACCCTGATCAATAATCTGCTTTGCATAAGGTTTTGCTACTTCTGCTTGGGCTTCTTTTGTAATTTTCAAGGATTTAGTTGCTTTTGATGTGGCCTGAGTAGTGACCATCATAACATCATTAGCCACTATATGGTGGAGGTTATTTTAGCAACATCTTTGGCCCTAAAGAGTTCACCAGGGTCAGGTGGAATGGTTTGAACATCAGTGGAGTTAGAGCATTCCACCTCTACTCCACCTGATCTTTTCCCACCTCACTGTCACTGTTGATTTCTAAAGCAAAGTTGACCCCAAGATTTTTGTTGGACAATCTGTAGCATTTGCTAGCAAAGTGCCCCTATGATCACAGTAGTGGCTTGTAATCAGCCCTTTTTGCTGCTTTTGCTCGAATTTTTGGTTCATAGTTCGGGAATTTTTTCCCTGATTGGACATAGTGTTGCTTTTTGGGCCCCAAAATTGGGATTTTTGATGATCTTTGGCCCAATTAGGGGTATTAAAATTATGGGAACAGCTTCTCAAGTAATTGGTAAGCTCTTGGATTTCCAAGCTTCCATTGAATGCAGGCAACATGACATTGTGCAGTTCATAGAAGGGCATAATCGCATGCTCCATTGCAATCTTGGTGTCAAACTTATTTATTGCGTTGCACCCACGCAGAACTTGTGCCTCATGGAAAAATCTATCCGCAAAGTCCTTAGTAGTCTCATTCTGCTTGAATTTAATATTAAGAAGCTCTCTTTTTTGGATTTCTAATTTCTCAGGCCCTACAAAGTGTTTTGTCACAGCAATTTTGGCATACATATAGGACCAATCGTTGCCCAAATAGGACATAACAAGGTCGCAGCTATGGGCGTCAAGTGAGTTGATCAGTGTTGATACTTTTGCATGGTCTGATGCTCCCATCATTGCTTTTTTAAATAACTTGAGAAAATAGTGAACGTTTCCATCCTTATTGAACTTTGGTAAACTCAATGGTTTGAGGTCATCTCACCCTTTTTGGGCATAAGGGTTGCACTTCTTGAACGTCTTGGTGTATCATCGCTCATAATTAGCCATCTTTCCCATTGGGGAGTATCTGGAGTTGGGATTGATGCCAAGACTCTAGGCATATTATGAATGTTTGAAATATCAATTTATGATGATTTGATTTTATAAAAATTGCTCCAAACTACTGAATTCTGACGCTTGAATTCAGCCCTTAATTAATTTTCCAGGCTGTTTTTTGGACAGATACATAAAACATTTCCTATTTATTTTTTAGTCAAAGTTGGCTGAGCACTGGAAGCCTTGCTTTTTGAGGGATTTAAATTCTTTTTTAAGGTTGTCTTACTCCTCTTTGAATAAAGCTTGATTGGTTGATATGTTTTTATATCTTTGGACATAGTCTCCTCGGGAATTTGCAGTTGATAATTGCATTCTGAGTTCCCAATTCTCCTGAGTAAGTTCAGTATTTCTGGTCTGAAATCTAAACTTCATAGCTTTAAAGTTTAGAAAATTTCTCTTTGATCTGGACATCCCCTTCATCCCTAATCTGGACGGCTGGATTTGCTGAAAGGTCTTCTAAGTTTTTGTTTATAGTATCCAGCTTGACCCAAACATATTTCTCGAAGTCATCAACTTTACACTTACCTCCAGACAATTTCCTTGGCCCAAAGTGGCATTTATGGTAAGTCATTTTGATTGAGACAATAGGTAATCAGAATGGGTTTCCAGTTTTTGCCAGCAGTTATTCATGGGTTGTACCCATTCCTGTGATAGCTCTTGGTGGGCCAGAACTTCTGTGGCTATCTTCAGGACTCCTTTGTTTAGAATCTCTTCAAGTGTGTTTAATCTCCCATGAGCTTCATTGGCAAGTCCCATACTATCCACAATTGCCTTTTAGACTTCATCAAAACTGGAATTTAGTTTGCCCAATAGAGCATTTCAAGAAGATTGTTCCTCCCCTTGCACACGTTATATTTCCGTGATTTCCAAATTTTGTCTAGCAATGATTTGCTGGGTATGTTTAATTGAGGGTTAACAAAGTTAACCTGAATTAGTTAGTTGCTTGACTGTCTATTGAGACGTTTGGCAAAAGATAAAATGGTTGCCTCATGATACTTCACATATATCTCCATCTTGAGCGCTTGATCCTTAAGGTAGTAAAATAGGCCAAAGGAGGGAATGATTTGTGAAGTACCAATTCTAAAACCCTGATATAGGGTCTCCAGCATAGCTTCTACGCTTGCAGATGTAAGATCAATCAGGCTGGTTTTATCTGCATGAGCTCCCTCCGCTATGATCAGATCCAGGGAGTAGAAGGTACCCGCTTCAGAGCATTGGCATCTGGTATTAAAGTAATCCGAGATTTCTTTGTTGCTAGTTTCCATCTCATTGTCACTTTCTCAGCTGGCCAAACCTGCCAGAAATTGGTAATGGGAATCCACCTTGGAGAGTGTCACCAGTCTTGAGTGAGCACCAGTTGTGAGTTTCTGAGCATTTCTTGCTTAATAACTGGTATCCTGCATGCTTAATTGGGATGAAGTTCTGCCAGATGATCCTTGATATGGCCAGTGGCTTAAGGTATATTCACCGTTTGGAAACTCACTAGGCCTATCAAAACAGCCATAACTCTTCTGGTCAGTTTTGGGCGTAATTTTCCCAATGTAATCAGGAACTTCTTCTGAGGCAGGTTTCAATAAAAGCTGTGCTTTCAGCTTTTTGACACTACTCCAAAGGTAAGACTCTGCTAAACCAAGAAGAGGATAAAATAAAATATCTTTTATTATAAGATATTTATTTGATAATCTGTCATTAGGCCAGGCGCCGGTACTTATACCTCTGGGGCATCTCCTGGCCACATTTGAGCACGCAATTTCAACAGATATTTTACCACCTCAGCTCAGCCCTTGAACTGATATGACTGAGACCTTTTCTTAGGTTTATTGGTGGCAAAATACTCTCAAAATTAGGAGGATTTCAAATATAAAAATTGCGATAAAAACATGCAAAGTTGTCCTAGAACCTTCTTAATTTGAGTTTTGTCATACTGGTGATGAAATACACTTTCTGTGAAATTATTGCATTGGTTAAAGTAGATGACGTAACCCTAATTGGGATATCAGCAGACCTCTCTCTTGATAGCACTAGGTACTCCCCTTCAGGCAGTTCATGTGCAAGTGCTATCATGCCAATTATGCAGATTAACATACAAATTTCGCCCTAGGGTGGGAATTGATTACGTTATCTTTAATACCATGGGACTTTTAAACGTTAACTTTGGGTTGGTTCCAAATGATTTTTTATACTAGTTGTTGGACATTG
Organism: Massospora cicadina; assembly: GCA_022478985.1. Taxonomy (NCBI): domain Eukaryota; kingdom Fungi; phylum Entomophthoromycota; class Entomophthoromycetes; order Entomophthorales; family Entomophthoraceae; genus Massospora; species Massospora cicadina. The sequence continues at coordinate 6,191 of JAKSZP010008736.1, read as the reverse complement.
TTCCCAATAATTAAGACCAATTATTTGTATTTGATGCAGAGATATTCAGCCATAATGTGTGAGCATAATTGGCCTGAGTTTTATGATAAAATACTTGATCAAATTGACATTGAGATATTTGGCCCAAGCCGTGTAGTTGCAATAGACTTTGATTTGAATTTTGGTATTATATCAAGCGTTGGGAGAATAATCAGCCCGTTCTGATATTTGTTGAAGGGTTAATTTTAAGTCACCCACCAGAATATGACAAGAAGCATAGAAAACGATACCTAACAGGGCGTCCACTGATCAAGGCAACATTTTTGTATGCCATCCTGACATAGTGCAATGTAGGGATAAGGCGGAAGAGGGATACTCAACTGTACAAACATAGGCTCTTTCTTTTTTTATTAAGCTCCTCATTGGTCAAAATCAGGGGAGCCTCATAGTTACGCAGGGAGAGATAACCCTTCTCTAAGTTAATAATCCCATCATATTTGAGCATAAACTGTGTACCAATGAGTAGCTCATAGGTATTATTAGTTAAGGCCACCGCTGGATCTAACAAGTTGAGCTTTGTAAAACAGATGGGCAGAGAAAAATATGCCCAATGGCACAGATGTATGGGCCTGCAGTCCCAGATTTTTGAGTGTAGGTGAGGTTGGGGCCAGTTTAATTTTTAATGAGTTTTAATGACACAGCGTTTATTGGAACCCAGTGTTGAGAATAGCCCTAACCTGCACTCAATTGACGAAAACCTCAACTTTTGTTAAGGTTTCACCTAAGTTGGTTATAAGATCAAGGACTTCCTTTATATAGTGAGCAAAGGCAAGTCATTTGGAAGTCTCAAGGTAATTCTCCTGGATAGACTGCAGGGTATGAACACGCTAATACATTTGGATCAAGGTGTCAATAAACTGGTCAGCGTCACTTGGTCATGTCAATCCCTCAAAACCCCTCAACCCTTGATGGAGATAAGTTTGGTGAGGGATCCTAGCCATGTCCACTCTATCAGGTTCAACCTGTCAGGTATCTCCACTTCACCTGGGGATCCTAAGTCATATGTTAAAATCCTGGGTTCTTCACCGATTGATAGTTCCCAGGAGGTTAACTTCACAGGTTTGATATGTGACTGATTCACGTTGTTTGATAGAAATTAATAGTTGATATATAATAGTATGAAGACTATTATACGTAGTTGAATAGATACCCCATTATGACCCAATGCTAGACCTGTACTTCTCCTACAAAATACTCTTGATGTTGACTGTAGGGACTTCTACCCTTTATCCGTCTAACTTGATCAACGCTCAGATTCCTAAGTTTACGGCCTTTCCTATGGTGACACAAAGTCAGCAGACATTCCCATCTAAGCTCAGCTTCTCTTCTAAATATCCTTGATCCTTACTCTTTATCCAACAATAAAGTCCCTAATTATCATACACTGCAGTAATTCCTGAAGATAAATAGAGCTTAACACAATAATAAATTCTAATAACTTTTGTATATTTATTAATGTGTACTATCAGGGGAATTTATAGAGGGAATTTGGCGCCCAACCCTCAGTTGGCACCTCAGCCATGAAATGGCAGCCATTGCCGTTGAAGTTCTTTTCAACGTCTCACCAGCTATAGTCTTCTCCATCTGGTTAGGATTCCTTCGCTGGACATTCTCAAGGCCTAAAACGGACAGAGTCAGAAAACGAATACCTAACATTTCCCAATCAATCCCATCAAACAAACCATATTTGGCGAGCAACCTGCTTAGGTAATGGGACTTTTTACCCATTATGGCAGGTTGCAAATCACCTGATTAATCTGCTAGTTGCAGGTGGCATCAATCGCCTCATAACATGCTCATTAAATTTCTAATAGGTTAATGATGAAACCCAACTGATTTTAATTGGTACACCTGATAGTTAATCATCAATCAACTATCAGATGCCCCCACTTTGTCAGCAACTCTGCCCGAAAAGATCTTAAGCATTCACCTGAATTGATCCCTAACAGATCTGAACCTGAAGAATTACCTAAAATCACCTGAACATTATTAGCTCAAAATCAGGGTCAACCAATATTCAAACTACTTGCCATAGGGAATTATCCCCTAGTGATCCATGGTAATCTAGGAGGCTGAAAAGGTGGGTAAAAATACCAACATAATGACCAACATCTTTACAACCCCCTGCAGATTTGTTGTCAGAGGTATTCTCAATGCATGTGTAAGTCCCAGGGAACGTCCTCTGGGCATCAATCGGGCCATTTTTCTATTCACGAGTAAGAAGGTACAAAGAGGATGGTCATACCCCTCATTACTCAGGGTGATCTCGCTCACATGGTAGACAAGCGCTGGGTAACAGCCCTTCCACTTTGGATCCCACTTCCAGTACCCACACTCTCCTCAGCAGAACTGCTACAAGGAATCAGTGAAACCTGCACTGAGATCGCCAAAATGAAATTGATTGCAACTAATTTGAGCGGCAATCAGCCCAATGCTCAGATTTCAAATGGTCAAAAAGGTATGAAGACTGATCTATCAGCCAGAATGCCCAATGGTTGCAATTCAGTTAACATGACGATCAAAAAATCTCTCCCCTCCCAAATCCATTGAGCATCACCCCCTATGGGCAGGTAATAGCATCAGACACCATTGACGAGGTTTCAAAGCTTCCTGTTGGCAAATTGGGCGTTGCGCCTGACACAATGCCACTGACCAAACGAATGGCCCAGTGACCAAGCATGGGCAGGTTGGGCGTTCTGAACATGTTCCCAACCAAATGGATCCACCCATATGTGGGGTGGCCTTGGGGGATTCCCACCACTCATTGGGCCAAACGCCGTCGCACCAACTGTCAGAAATGTAGCTGAGCTTTGGTTCAGATGTTCAAGGTTGAACCAACAGCAACTTGGTCCGGTGCCAAATTTTGCAATGTCAGTTCCCAGGGAACTAACCCGCCCATTCCCAAATAATTCGCCGCTTAGGTCAAACTTGTGGGACTTGATCCCAGCTTGTTTTCCCTCCAAATCATTGACTATTTAATCAGTCACATCGCACTGAGAAAATTGTTGGTCAATTCTCCTTCCTTTTATTTTCCATTAAAAACAACCTTCCCTAAAATTCAGTTTTTATATGTTGAAAATTAAGCCGGCTTATCTGCCAACGCTCTTGTACCCCTCAGGGTTAATGGTTGTGTTCATCTGGTATTCAATTTTGTGTTTGTTTGAGATTCTGGCTCACCAGCAGATATTGGCGGAACTCCCTCCCAATTCCATATCCGTTGTACCAGAAGCAGTGCCTCTGGCATTCTGGTTTGCCATTTGGGTGCTCTGGCATCTGGGCTGGAAGGCCAGTCTAATTCTTACTTGCTGTTCGCCTGACAGCACGTCAAGGATTCCATCAGTTGGGAGGTAAGGCCAGGGCTTCCTTTGTTGTAGTGGAGGCCTGGGGGCGCTCAATTACCTGGGTGACTTTATGCGGAGCTGCTGTAACTGTAACGGCTCTACATTTAGCCTTTGATGTAGGGGGTTTGGGCTTCCACATGGCTTCAGGATTTTAGCTAGAGTTGACCAGAGGAGGTGCCAAGAGGGATAGAGATATTTACTTGGCGGGACGTGACAATTTAGGCACTTTAGAAGGCCGCTCTGGTAAAGAAGAACAGGGCAAAGTGATAGCTAAATTCACTAGCTGCACTTTGGAAGCTGGAGATGGAGGGGAGCGCTGCCACGTCACTGCTAGTATCCTTTGCTCATCTTCACCTGTGAGAGGAGCATCTTGTTGTGGCAACTCCATGGGATCAGATTTCCAAAGGGAGATAACCATAGAAGAGGATGGAGGGGTTATAGTAGATTCTTGCCGCATAGCTCCTTGCATAGTATCACTTTCATAATAGTCAGCCACCGCTAACAAGGCCCCCTTGATATCCCATATGTTTTTGAAGGAGCGCTTGACGGCAGAGATATGCATCGCCAAAGAGGGAAGAGACGCCAATACAGCCAAAACAGCAGCAATAGCATCGTCAAGAGGAGCATTTTGGCTAACAACAGAGGTTGAGCTTTACTATAGAATCACTTAAAAAAAGTAGTGATCAACTTTCCCTCTTCCAGACTAAGGCATATAAAGCTTGTTTTTGTCTTTGAAAGCCTGCGCTGATTTAAACTCGCCAATAAGCGCTCTTTTTACCTTGGCCCAAGTTTTAAGTGTGTCCATATAAGGTACCATTTCCTCTTGGGTGGAGCGGCTGATGCAGGGGAAGATGTACTTTATTGTTTGGGAATTGGTTGCCCCTTCCATAACCGCCTCATATATGAAAAAAATGAGGCAATGTTTTCCTCACCTGGGGTAAATTAGTCTTGGAAAGGGGGTTTGGAAACAATTGGAGCAGCCTCATGAGAGGCCTGGCATATGCGCTGTTCAAGCGTTTTAAGCTAAGATAGTGTGATGGCTAGCTGCTGGGCTAAAGCATATAGACTGAGATTGGAAGCTGCGAGGAGGTTGTGAGGGTTATTCACCCCAACATCCTCCATTTTTGATAATTGTTTTGTGATGTAATACCTCCTGTAGTGGCACCACTTGTTGGAAATCAGGCTTTCAGTTGGCTCACTGGTGCGTTTTCACACCTGATTTTAACAATTAATGTCAGGAGAAGTACAGTTTCTACTGCTAGGATAAATAAATCTTTGGGGGTTATTTGCCCACGTGTTTTTAAACTAATATTAATAAAATAACTAAAGGATTATATATCTTTTTTTTAGTACTAGATGGTCCCAAAAGGATTATATATCTTATGGACATTATTAGTAACCACCAGGGGGATAAGAAACAAACCTTCTCAATATCTAGCAGTTTAGTATGTAAACTATATTGAGGTTTGAAGGAAAATCAAAGCGATACTTGGATTAGCTTAGTAATGTCCAAATTAGGGAATATGGGGATTTGACCTATAAGAGCTCTGGAAACTCAGCTTGCTTTGGCAGAATGGCTGATGAAAAAGTTGGTTGCAGGTAGGATATATCCATGAGGTAGCAGTTTTATATATTTTACCCAATCATTGGTTGAGAGAATTTGTTCACCTTGCAGGACCCCTTCCAACCCTATAAAAGGGGCCAAGCTCTGCGGTGTTGATTGTACTAATTTAGCTGTAACATGGGGAGGGACCTCAAAATGGCTCCTTGGATTCAGCTGATGATTTGGTGCAATCCAACCGCCCAAACTTGGTCCATTTGCCTGAGTATTAATAGAAGTTTTACCCTGATTTGAAGATCTTTCACCAGGAATCAATTAGGGTCTTTTAAATGATGTTTACCTTAATTACCTCCAAGCCACTCTTATTAATACATTGGACTTGTAAACGTCCAACAAATACCAAAAAAGTTATTATTTATATTTTTCTAATTATCAGGGCTTTGAAGAAGTCAGCTTGCTTCATTAGCTCACTTAACTTGTGAGTCTGGCTTGCTGCTCAGTTGTCAGGAGAGCGGCAGATAAAGTTTAGACTGGCCTGCCAGTCAGGATGCAAAAGAACTTAAAAGGCGATCCAGAATGCCAGGAGAATTGCTGCTCAAACAACGTTTAGGTGTGCTGGGAATAAGTAACAACGAAGTGCCACCAGGCTGCAAGTGTAAAAAAAATTCAATCGAGAAACCAAACTGTTGCAGCCCCAGGGCCAATGGGCCTGGGTGTAGGGAGTTGTAAGTTTGGGGGAAATTATATAAAGTTCATGACACAATAGACCTAATTGACTATGGTGGGGACTAAATTTAATGACATGACTGGGACAACCCAGTCAATGCGAGGCCCATGGGGCCACATTTCAAATGTCATAAGGGTTTGGCACAAAAAATTTGAACTTAATTAATAAATTTGAGTGTGGGAAGATTTTAATGATTTTTATAATTGTAAACTGACCTTCAATTTCTTCAGTGTTGTCGGACATTCTCCTTCTTGACTTTTGAAAAAAAATGTTGGAGTCCAATCTTTGAATAATATTGTGGTTATCAATGATATGAATACCAATGGCAAAAAGACCTTGGCGGATTCTTAGTGGAACCCTATCTATTGGGAAAATATGATTTATACCCAAAATCGGCATAATAAGGTAAGAACTGATAATAGGATTGCTCCAGCTTCTCAGCCAAATTCGAGGTGTTTATTATTGCACAGGTCTGTTCTTCCCTGAAGTGAGAAGATTTTACCTGTCAATGATTGAGTACAAA
>JAKSZP010008735.1:0-25884 GCA_022478985.1 Massospora cicadina | reverse complement strand
CCCACTCCCCACAAGAACTTTGCCTTGGCCAATGTCCCCTCAGGTGGCGTAGAACCCCGTCCAAGAGCGGGGGTGATGTCACAGCTAGTGACATATTTCCTGGAATTATTTGCCCTTCTAAAGCCAAGTCCAACAAGCCCTTGGGCAGAGAGCAGAACCCCTAAGGGTCACCAATGACCTATCTAAGGTCATTGACAACAAATTGGTTTTGGCTTTTCCAGCCAGGGCTGAGGAAAACGGCTTAATTGAGGCAAAAGCCCAGGTGGGAATCGAACTCAAGACCCAAAAAAGCACAAGATATGAGGTTACGAAATTTGGCCAAATTAGAAAAATTTTGATTTTGTTGAAAAACGACGAATTTGTAGCTCAGATCAGATTCCAATAACCACTGGAATCTTCGTGAAGCAACCCCCTATAAATTAAGTCCCAAGATGAGAAAGACTTTACTTTTCTCAGATACACAGATCATTTTGATAAAGTTTAAGTTTTTGGGCACATTTTCTGTATTTTGATTTTTTTTCCAAAAAATACAACTCTACAAAGTTCTGCAATGACTGGAGTCCGTTTTCCGCTCTGGTTTGCCACTACTGTTGTACCTGAGTCCTCCGCCTACTCCACTGGCTCCGCCTCCTCCTACATTTGCTGCCTTTTGCCCTAGAATTTTCGTCACCCTTCCCAGCTCCCAGGGCCTCATGTCCCTGATGGTTGTGGCCAGTTTGGTGTGCGTTTTGCTCCACAGATTTATTTGGAAACACAATAATGAACGTTTAGGACGTCTCTTCGTTTTGTTGGTCACTTGGCCTTATTAAAAAACCTTTGGCCTGTGTCTGTCCCTCCAGGCGACCTTCTGCGCTCCAGTTTCCCTGACAAATCTAGTAAGACCACAAGTGAGGCAAAATGATACTACAGTGTTACTAAATATATGAGCTAGGGTGTTTTATTAGCAATTCAACATTTCTGGTTGTACCTATGTGGAACCCACTTTACCATTAAACATACCATGCCTCTCTCTAATGGTTACAACAAATGATGGGCCCTGATGGGCGGTTAGCAAGATGGGCATTAAGATTGCAAAATTATGATTTTTCCCATTGTTCATTGTGTGGGGAAATATATTAAATGCCAACAGTCTCTCAAGATGCCAGTGCTATATGTCTTGACGCCTGAAGAGGATCAACTGTATGATCTAATTGGCTGACCTGGAAAGATGAAAAGTAGAAACTCTGAGATTCATGTCAAGTTACAGAAAATGACAAAATATACTTTGATTAAGAGAGGAATGCTATATAAGAAGATCATAGAGAAATGGCTCCCATATATACGCTCTTCTCCATGTACTGGTCTCATCCTTGAAGGACATTCAACTGAGGGTCATGGAGCGGTAAAGAAAACCAGTGAATGTTTGAAAAACCGCTAAATTGGTATTGAATGGCTAAATAAGTTAAGGAGTATTAGAGGCCTGGTTAACTTATTGTACACAAGATTGTGCCAGTCCTGGCATCACATCAAGTAGTTGCTCAATTAAATCCTTATAGTGTTATCAGAATCAATGTGATGGCCCTTTCCTACCAAATATATAAACATAAGTATATTTTATAAGCTGTAGACCACTGAATCAAGCAGGTCAAGCTATTTTTTGTTCCAGCTGCCACTGCAAAGGCTATTCCCTTATTTCTCATTTAGTTTATTTTCACTAAGGATAAATGCCCACAAACTTTACTTTCAGACAATGGACTTAGCTTCACATCAGAGGTGGTCTAATAATTAACTTCACTTTTGGGACTAACCAAAGTTTTACCATCTCATATGACTCAACAACCAATAAGGCAGTAGAACGCGCTAACAGGACTTTGATCTCCATTTAATGGAAGATGGTCACCTCCAATTTTTTGCGTTGAAACCACTATCTGACCAGCGTCCTATTAGTTCAATGGATAACATTTATGATTACATAATCAGAATTTGTACTTCTGAAGCGCTATATGGACGCGCTCCTTGGCTGCTAAGTAGTTTGTAACCTCCTTTAAAATTCTTAGTACCTGAAAACACTGACTCAACAATGAGGATTCTGTCAGATAAATTATCTGGTTTCAAGCCCTAGCTACTCTGGTAATTATCCTAGATTCTTAAGAAATGTCCCGCTTTAATGCTATTGGCTTTCACTGTTGACTTTCCAGATAGGATACCTGGTCCTCTTTTATCACCATCAACCTGAGGTCTGACAGAAAAAACTTTACATCCTTTGGTCAGGGCCCTACCACGTCATACATAAGGTGAATTTTTAGTACTCTATCACTGAAGTTACTCAAGAGACAGTGTTCAACAAAGATCATGACCAATTGCTACAGCCATAGGTTCCTTCCAACATGATCTTGAAGGGGGTGTTATTGGGATTTGAGATAATAAATTAATTGAGATTTTTATTGCAAATCAAGCAATAATGAGCCAACTATCGAGCCCTCTTGATTGGAACCTATCACCAAAGGCGCGCCCAATAAAATTTAATCAGGAGCCATCACACGTGCAGGAAAATATTTAGATGCCTTCCAGATTTCCCCCTCTGCTACCAGAACCCACATAAATGATGTCTCCAATCAACGCGGTCATGAGGTCATCACTGACAAAGAACAATTAGGGCCTCAACTGAGCAGTCAATCTGGAATGACATGGAAGTTCCAAATGTAGGGTACATGGAATGCTTCTCAGCGAAGCATACCAACTATCCTTATAAGTATCAAATCCTTTTAATTTAATAAAGTAGTCTGTTTATCCCATCTTTTTGTCTTCATCAACTACTCAGCTAATTCAACATCTTTGAGTCTCATTAGAACCATAGCATACAGTTTAAAGAATTGATAAGATGACACTCATCCTATAGTGTTTGATAAGTTTTGCCAGGTAAAGAGTTGTAATTTTATTCTATCTTTTGATATGCATAATTTTATGTTACTTTGTATTTTCTTAATGTCAAAGTAAAATTCAGTTTAAATCTGTAATTATAGTTGAGCCAAAGAGTTTATTTTATTGCTCAGAGTTGTCATGTTATATATTTTAGCTTCTTTCAAGATAGCACTATGTGGCGGAATGGCTCCTAAAAGTCAATAGATAAGAATTTTTGCAAATAGTAGGGTCTTCACATGTAAAATATATGTGGTATTGGTCACTAACGCTTTTTGTTAAGATATTTTAAAATATGTAATTTATATCCAATAAATTATAAGGAAAAAAACTAAAATAATCAAGTCAGAAATTACTAAATTTTAGTATGTGTGTTATTTTTGTGGCGTAGAGAACGCCTGAGACATCCTCAATCAGGATTATCATTTCTCATTAAAGATGAGGGTTAAGCATTGCACATCTTTCTCTTTTTATGTTCAAATTGTTTTGTTCCCATTGTCCTGGGGCTTCCAGGTTGCATCTTTGTGATTCAATATGCGGTTTCACCCAGGTCACCAAATGGTGACTCAGTCTAGGTTGCACCTTCCAGTGATTCTCAAATACCCATAATCCGTTCTTGCCCATTTGTGAGCATCAACTCAATAGGTGATAAATTGGTTGTCACAACAAGGCTTTTATCTGAAGAAGGGCTTTTAACTGCTCATCACTTAAATCTTTGCATGCTTTGAATTATTTGCCATCACAACTTCTTACAGTATCCCCTTAAGATCCTGTTATAGAGGGGCATCGACTGTCATGATTCTGATATGACTGGATGGTAAGCCCTAAGTTGTTACAATATAACGGGTAGATTCCGCCAATCATGATTCTGAAGTACAGTTCTTTGAGAGCCTTAGGATGAGATGATATTGGGTTATAATGTATGGTTAACGGATTACTTCCAAATAAGGCAATTAGGAGATGTCAATGCATGATGAATATTTGTTAAATTGTCTCAAACTAAACGATTGTGAAATTAATGAATAAAAACTCTGCCAAAACCAATGATAATATGGCGGAATAAATAGTCTAAAAAAGGTCAATATCAACTGAAGATGCTGAGATATAAGTGATATCAGAGAATTGAAGGAGGAGGATTGTTAACAGGAAGAAGTGAGTGGATGGGACCATCTAGTACTAAAAAAAGAAGTGAGTGGAGCAGAAGGAATCTACTGTTTTTTGGTAAATAATTAAAAGTAGTTGGTCAAAGCAATTGCTTCATATTTTATTATAAATCTTCACGTTTATCTTGTGGGCTGACAATCTATGTATTGTCCATCCGTTGCTCAGTGGGCTTGACCCTGCACAAAAACCCCACAGTGTATCTCACCAGTTCCGCCAAAGTTACAACAGCGGTGCTTAATACAGGGGGCCCATTAACAACACCAAAAATATAAATATAAATAAAAATTCAGGCGTCAGTTTGTTACATCAGGCCTGCACTGGTGGAGAATCCTTCCAGCACACTAGGCCAACTGAATATCTGGAAAATAGAATTGCCTTGGACGATGTTCTCAAAAGGCAGGATGATCTTCTTAAGGAGGTTTATACTGATAAGCTGCCTCCATTTGATTGTGATGAAAACAATTATGGATTTCTAAGCGATTTGAATTTGCAGTAGATAAAGCTTCAGATTGGCATAAAGAAAAATTGTTATTATCCACCTTTGATGTTGGAAGTGCCAACCAAGTTACTTATTAGCTTCCAAACAGTTCCTTTACTTAACAATAAGTGAAGGATACTGTGCTGCAGTTGTTTGGAGGAAATGCAAAGATGTCGCAGCAGAAGGCAGAGTTCTTGACCAGTGGATTTCAGCGTAATGAGAACCTCACTGCATCTGCTGATAATTTTATGTCAAAAGCCCACGTGTTGATTGGTGCAGTGACTTTATTCAAATTTTACATATGCATAGTGATGACCGCTGCAGTGAAGCCATATCATGAGCTTTACAACTTCATTGCTCTGTATTTAGAGAATGCCCTTGCTTAAAAATTGTTTGGATCTTACCCCGTCTTAGCGCTACCTATCCTCTGCCCATTACATAGCAAAAACCTACTGCATTTCCTGCCGGACTATCTTATTTGGGAAATTATCCCACCCTGTTCAGAGTCCGCCTAGTAATCCTTGGCCTTATTGTCATTTTGCGCCTTGCCCTCAACCAAGTTATCATCAGCAGCTCAATTCTTGGGCTGGGCCTGTTTACACCAAGCAACCCCAGTCAAACTTTTGGTGTGGGCCATCTTACAACAATCAAGAATGCAGGCCTTATTGGGAAATTGTTTTGAATGTGGTTGCCCTGGGCACCTGGCACAAGGTTTCCCCAAACGTTGAGTCAATTACCTACTGCAGAACAATTTCAATTAGGGAAAAGTCAGAGTGGAGTAGAGATGGGACTTCTACATCCGCTATTACAACCTCAAACGCCCCACCTGAATCTATCCACTTACATTTAATGTAAGCTCTTCAGTATGATGACGAATTCCAATATCAGCAGCTGGTTAGAGGGTTGAATGTATTGACACAAGCGCAAACCAAGGACATGGTGGAATAAGGACCCCAGGAGCAACCAAATCCTTATGCCTGGCAAATGTTTGACCAAATTTCTACAGATGAGCTGGATCCGTCCTCCAATGCACCCCTCTTAAAAGTGTTAAACGCCGCTCTCCCTATGGGCGCTAATGTCAAAGAATACTCTAAAATTGGGGAGAGTATTATGAGCTTCCTTAGGAAACGAAACCCCTTAAATGTCCACGTATTAAACAGAATATATCTTTATTATGCTTAATGTACCTACTATGACATTGTTGTAGCAAAAGCCTGGGTTTGCGCTATAATAGATATGGGCGCCCCAATCAACATAGTTTCCACTTAGTTGGTGGCAAAGCTGACACTAAAACCTGATGTGGACGTCATATGGTGTATGGGACTGCTGGAGCAGAAAACACGGTTTATGAGGGAGCATACAGTGCACTTATGTTGCAGTTTAGGTCAATTGTCATGGTAGCCTCAGAGATAGTGTTACCAAACAGTAATTATGACCTGCTAATTGAAACTGCTTTCATGTGACACTATGAGTCGGTTGTTGGTATGACAAAATAGACCTTCAAAATTTTGTGGCAGCGGATCCCAATTTACTTTACCTCCAGCAGAGTGCCAAAGGATCTGGTGCACAAGAAACATATAAACCTTTCCTACAGTGATGAGGTGATTCTGGTTCGCTACCATTGACTAAAGGGCAAAACCTGGGCCCTCCACCAGCAGGTATATGAATATCAAGGGCTACCTCACCGAGCTACTTGCTCTATATCCATCCCCTCCGGTCATCAAGTAATAGTATTCACAAAATTGGTGGTAGAAGTGCCAGATGGACTCTATGGGGAAGTTAATGGTCTTTATAAGCAATTGTGGCTTGAGCCCCACGTGACTCCAGGCATAAAATTTATGGGCCATGGAGAGATCAAGGTATTGTTAGCTTTTCTCCAGCATGACCCAATGCAAATCCGCTAACACCAGATAGTGGTATTTTTACACTTGACCTCAGTGGAGGAGGTCCTCCAGGTTCACGAGTATGGGTTGATGGATAATTTGGTCTACCCTTTGAACCACAGCTCAGCGTAATGGCAGTGGTACCATGCAAGATCTTAGTTAGGGTTATTGGAAGACCAGAAGGAACAGTGATATCTTTATTTGAAAAATATAAGGAGATTTTTGCCATTGATGACCATGATTTAGGGTGCGCACAGGGATTAACCCATAAAGTGGACACCGGTGATCATCCCCTCATCAGGTCTCAGCCAATACGCCAATCAAAAACAGCTGAGGAAATAGTAATTAAGGAGATCAAAAAGCTGCTTAAACAAGGGATGCTTGAACCATTCAAGTGTCCGTGGACTTCTCCTATTCTGGTTGTCAAAAAGAAGGATGGCAAGAACTAGGTAGTAATAGACTACCGGAAGCATAACAGCATTACCAAAAAGGACTCATACCCCTTGCCATGAATTGACAATGCCTTGGATCAGTTGGGAGGAGCTTGATACTTCTCAGTGATGGATTTAATATCAGGTTATTGGCAGATCAAGTTACCCATGTATGTCTAGGAGAAATGCGCCATTATCACGTCCAAGGGGCTTTTCCAACTGACCCATATGCCTCATGGGCTATAAATGCCTGGCTACGTTTCAACGAGCCATGGACACCATTCTTGGTGGCCTGAAACTGTCATGCATCTTTGTGTACCTCGATGATATCAATGTCTTTTCATGAACGTTCTCTGAGAATATTATCCACTTGGAGGAGGTCTTTCAATGACTTGTGGAGGCTAACATTAGAATCAAGCCTTATAAATTCCACTTTTTAAGGACCAGCTGGTGTACCTTGGGTTTGTGGTGGATTCGACTGGGCTGAGGCCCCAACCAGCCAAAGTGGAGGCTATCTGGAAGATGACTAAGCTACAGAGTAAGCACAATATACAGTTTTGTGAGGATGGTTGGCTACTACTGCCACTTTATACCCAATTTCAGTTGTATTGGAGGTCCGCTGTTTGAGTTATTGAAGAAGGACGCCCCATTTGAATAGACGGAATGCCGCCAATGCTCCCTCAATACACTTTGAATGGCTCTAATAAGTGCTCTGGTGTTGTGCTACCCTAATTTTGACAAGGAGTTTATCGTCCAGATGGATGTGTCCCTTTCCACCGTTGGGGCGGTCCTATCCCAAAAGGATGATGAAGGGGAGGAGCACTCATTGGCGCACTGCAGTTGAAGTCTAAATTGTCACAAATGTAATTACACTGTGACCAAGAGGGAGTTCTTAGTGGTAAATATGCATATAAGCAATTTAGGGTATATTTTCATGGAATGAAGTTTAAAGTTGTAACAGATCATGCTTCATTACGCTGGTTGCAGAACCTCAAGGAGTTGGAAGGGCGTCTAGCCCAATGGGCTCTCAAACTGCAGGCTTATGACTTTGAGATCCTCCACCGCGTAGGAGCAAAACACCAGAACGATAATTGTTTATCAAGATAATCAACTCTGCTGTCACAGCAGATCTGAGTGATGTGATTTATAATAAAATGCTCAGCGGAAAATATGATTAACCACCTCAAGTCATAATGGCTTTAAATGAGATGTGAGCTAACACCTTTCAGTGGAATGGAGAGAGGTGCACAACAGGATTGGAGAGTCTACGGTAAACTTCCCATGACCCTTGGCACAGCCTAGAATTATTATGAGCGCACATAAGGCAGTTAGACATGGTGGAGTGTTCAAGATGTTAAAATTGTTGTGGCCTTGGTATTGAGAAATCATGAACTTCAAAGCAATTGAAACAATCTCCTGCTGCCACTAGTGCCAGATGGAAAATCTGTTACACCAGAAGACTTTAAAATGGTTAGTGAAACCACATTTTGCTTGGCATACGATTTCCCTGGATGTCATTGGCCCTCTGCCAGCGGGAACTAGCTGGTCTAAATACATTCTGGTGTCAACTGACCACATGACCAGGTGGGTAGAAGCATGGGCAATTAAGGATTTGGGGGCGGTCACAGTGGCCAAGTTCATAATGGAATGCATTATCCAGTGACATGGATGCCCTCAGTTCATCCCTATTAATAATGAAACCAATTTCACTTTGCACATTCCTCCAAAGCTGAACAAGCTAATGACCATCTGCTGGGTCCTGATGACCCCATATCACCCTGAGTCTTATAGAATGGTCAAGCGAGTTAATAGAACTTTAGTGAACATACTTTGAAAATTGGTAGCAGATTGACCTTTCAATTAGAGTTTCCTCTTATTCACTTCCATCTTTGCTTTTAATTTAGCTATCATTCTGCCATGGTGAAAAGCCCTTTTCAGTTACTATATGGACAATACCAAGCTCTTCTAGCAATACTCTATGCCTGTGTGGAAGATACTGGTGGAATGGATCCCCTATGTTACTTGACTAACCTAGAAAACACATTAATCAAGTTGCAGACTGAAGCATACTCCTTTATCCTTGTCAGACATTCTCCTTTCTGATCTAAGGAAAAGAATGTTGGAGGTATTAGTATTCCCGATTCTGCTCATATGATTGGCCCATCACCTGCCCAAATTTTAAATAATAATGTGGATATCAATGATATGAGTACCCACAATGAAAAAACCCTAGTGGATTCTTGGTGGAATCCTAACAACCGGAGAAAAATGATTTATCATAAAAATTGGCTTAAAATGGTAAGTACTAATAATAGAAATACTCTGACTCCTCAGTCAAATATGAGGAGTATAAAATCGCATGGATCAGGACCTTTGCAAGGCAAGAAGATTATACCCATCGATAATTGGGTGTGAGTAAACCAATCATCATCATCATCCAAATCTAACCACTATCGAGGTGCAAAGATTTTACTTGAGGATGATAGGGCAAACATTAGCCAAATATTACCATCCAAGTCCAACTACCACCAAAATACCCAATCATTACCATCCAAGTAAGACCATCACCAAGGTGAAAAGAATTTACTCGCTGGTGATTGGATACAATTTATCAAATTGTTACCGCAAAGGTCAGTTCTACCTCCAAAAAATTTTTATCTTTGATCTGATAGGCTGAAAGCCTATATTCCCTAATTTAGAAGACTGAGCTTTGCATTCTTTTGCCTTGAAAATTGATGGTCTCAAAATTTGAACTAGCTTAAATAGGAAAAGCTAGTATTGACAAAAAGACCTTTTTTGGTTTTGCCCTGCCTGTTTAATATAAAACATAAAAAACCATAATAAGTATTATTTTATAATTTTGATAAAAAGTAAAATATCTCGTTTTCATATATTATTTGTGGCATCCATTGGCGGATCCCACAAATTGGTGCTCACTACAGGGGTTGAGCCCCCTGCATACTTTGATAAGTATTGAAAAAAATGAAGAGTGTCACCCATTGGGTGCAAAATGGGGAAGAAACTGAATAAGATGATCGCATGGACAGTCTTACCGCTCTGATATTTGAAGAAAAACAATTTGAGCCCATTTTAATACCTGAGTCTCATCGCATTACTTTGCCAGCCACTGAAGCTGTGAGAGATCTTACCCATGGCATTCTTAACCCTGGTACATTGCATCTCGTGAATGAGCATTGTTGGTAGAAGAACGCCACCTGTTTCTTTACGAGACTAGTGTTCTCCCAGAGACCTATAGTCAGCTTACAAATTTGACCACCTATGTACGCAGGTTTGCTCATACTGCTTTAAACCATATGATGCATCTCTTAGCCAGCCATCATGAAGAGCTTCATTGACACTGAGATACCCATACAGCTCTGAATTTAGCTTATGATAAGTTGTATCAACTGACCTCCAAACATCTTGGAGCAGTTAGATCTGGTGTGGAAGCCAACCAAAACTTCATCATTCAGCTGCATGATCGATTTGCTACCATGGACACTGGGATTATAAAGTATGTTGAGGAGGCCATGAAGATCTTTAGAGATGAACTAAATGCCTCCTCTGCTAACACCCGTTTGTTGTTGGAGGAGTTTGCTAAAGAATTTGAAAATCAAATTAAGCAAACCCATCATAACTTGACAGCGCCTGACTCCGTCCTCCAAGAGGAATATGAACAGCATGTGGCTGTAGTGGAGGGGCAGTTAATTTAGGCTTTTTCACGTGTTGATGAGCTTGAACGTCGTCTGTTGCTTGAACCATCTAACGCCACCACCACCCTCACAGCCAAGGTTGTTCAGCTAGAAAAGGAGCTAGCTATCAAAGCTTCATTAGAAAATACCAAATTTTTGGCACGTCGTCTGACTGAATGTGAAATCGAAGCTGAAGGGATGAAAGCTTCGCTGGAAAGCCCTGGGCTGTTGAAGGAAGTATATAGTCAATTAACGAAGGTCGAGTGGAAGTATGAACAAATTAAGGATGGAGTACAAGACCCAAGCTTCCACCCCTCGCAATGATGAAGGGTGTAAACATATGAAAGAAGAGCTGAAGTACCGCGTGAAAGACGTGGAAACTGCTCAATTAAACCTAAGCTCCATGGTGTCACAACTTTGTTTTCAACTCTCTGACATGGAAAACCAAGTGGAGGACCTTGAGACTCATAAATCTGGGATTGAAGCTCAATTAAGACTATGTGAATCTGGGCCCCTAGAAGCCCTCTCTAAAATGGAGACCCAGCTTGAAGTTATGCAAGATCAGTTTGATCGCCTCTCTTGGACTTTTGATCAGTTAAGCTACCACTCTGAAACCCCGATAACAGAAGCTCCAGCTATCCATACCCTTACTGGGAACAACAACAATTCATTCCGACCAACATTTAAAGATAAGTTTATCCCTGGCGAGGGTAGCATTGCTTCATTTTTATACGTTTATGAAGCAGCTATGGAAGGGGCGACTGATCATCTGAAGGCCAAGCACATCCTTTTCTGTTTGGGCTGCATGGCACAAGAGGTGATGGTCCCACATATGGATGCTCTTAGCACCTGATCCGAAGTTAAAGAGGCCCTCATAAACACGTTCAGCTCAAAACAGGCTTTAAGCATGAAAAAACAAGCCTTTATGCGTATGAGCATTGGAAAAGGGGAGTCAGTGGTTGCTTTCGTGGAACAATTCTATATGGAAACCCAGACATTGTTAACTTTAAAAATGATGACTTTGGATGATGCTGTAGCTGCTGTTTTGACTGGAGTGGCTTCATTCCCATTGCTAGCGATGCACATCACTTCAGTATAACGCTATTTCCACACCATCCAAGACATCAAGGAGGCATTAATAGATGTCGCTGATTTCCATAAGCCCAATGTTTTGCACGGTGCAGTATCTCGACCTCACGTAATAACCATTGATGATCAAAAGCCCAAGCCTTGAGCCCTAGCTATTGAGGACAAGAAGGAGCCCCTTCAGATAATGGGCTCTAAAGAGCAAAATCCCAAACCAAAACTTCCTGAACGCCCTCGGTGCGAATACTGCAACAGGTTTGGCCACATGGAGGCTACATGCTGGAAAAACAAAGCTGACACTGAGGAACAGGAGCAGGGAAAAGAAATGTCAGTGTAGGGAAGGGCACACCTATTGCTGACAAACCTCATGTGCCTAACTCATTTAATTAACTAATGCCACCACCTTGCATTACAAAAACCCCAGGGGATGATTCTGGGGAGGATACGGATGAGGTTGGCTATTATGTTGTAGAAGCCCCTACTGAAGTGGAAGTTCCCAATCTCTTGAATGCTGGAGGAGTCGATGAGGCCACTATACCCATAGAGACATATCTTTGCCAAGTCTTAGGGGAGCCAATTGTCATTGATGCTGCAAGTGACGCAGATGAGGTGGTGTCTCATCTTATTCGCCCTATCCAGCATGGTCACACCATGAAATTCATCCAAAAAACTACCCCAAGACCGCATGCAAACTAACCTCCAACTTTCATCTTAGGGAGGTCTTAGCATTATCGCCCACTTTTGGAGGGATACTTACCAAAGTCGAAGTGGTGATTCAAAAAGTTTGGGTGATGGCAATCCTAGATACTGGCTCCCCACAGTGAACATAATCTCCTCCAACCTGATGAAAAAAAACAAGCTTACACCTGACTTGGAGTACAACCAAGACTATGGAACCGCTGGTCCCAACAACACCCGCGCGCTGGGTGCCTACTAGTCCCTTCCCATTTGTATTAGGAAGCTTATCCTATCAGCCCCTGCAGTGGCTTTAGACAACAATGATTATGATATGCTTATGGTACACAGTTCATGATCGAATATGATGGTATCATCAATATGAAGCAAGGGTTCTTATCATTGCTCGATTACGAAGTACCCTTAGTTTTAGCCAATAACAGACCCAACAAAAAGGAGTCCTCCTGCATGCATAATAACCCCAAAAAACCCGCGACAAAAAAAGGGCAGGTTGCCAATAAGCTCTGCATCCCCCTTCCTACCATTCAAGTGGATAAAAAGGTAGTACCCTACCATAACCGCAACACCCTTACCAACATTCTTGAGGGGGCAATGTCAGACATTCTCCTTTCCAATCTAAGGAAAAGAATGTTGGAGGTATTAGTGTTCCCAATTCTGCTCATATGATTGGTCCATCACCTGCCCAAATTTAAATAATAATGTGGATATCAACGATATGAGTACCCACAATGAAGAAACCCTAGTGGATTTTTGGTGAATCCTAACAACCGGAGAAAAACAATTTATCATAAAAATCGGCTTAAAATGGTAAGTACTTAATTTAATTTATTGTGGGGAAGGCTGACCATGGGATGGACACTTCTGAATATGACCCAAAAGAGACAAAACTTAGTACCAGGGAAGGCACCCCAGAGAAGCGATGCTATCTCTTGTTGCCAGTGGGAACGCCACTTATGGGGAGGGGTAGGGAACGTGTGAAGGGATCGTAGCCTCAATTGAACATGTGTGGAGTAAGGGGTCTGATTTGATGAACCAAACTGGGAACCAAGAGGAGACCAGCTGTCAGCGACATGGTGGGAGGTATCCAAACATCCACGCTTGAAAGTGGTCCACCAAATGAGACTGGAATCTGTGGACAGCTTCTGGGAGGGTGGGGATGGAGCCTGCGATGGCATCCAAGACAATCGTGTGGATGGTCCACATGGCGATTGCAACCATCAAAGCATGGAGGGAGGGTGGAAGGGGGGAGGCCATTGATAAAGCAAACATATCTCTTGACAGACTAAAGAGATGCGTTTGATCCTAGCCCAGCAGACGTTGACATTCGCGCCATATCCCTTTAGAGGTAGGACACTTCTCCAGGCGGTGGAACAGCGTTCCATACTGGCCACACATGACACAGGATGAGTGTAAAGCGTTAGAGCGCTCAGCTTCTAGGATACACCTGCCTCAGGAAGCACCACACATGGGAGCGGATTTAAGGCTGCAACAGAGGATGGTGTGCGTATTTCCAGATAGTCTTTTGGGTCTCAATGGAGTATGGGATGTCCATCATGTCCAGGTAGTCCACCCTGGATATGACATGGGGTCATATGGGGATCACGCCATTTTGGATGGGTAGCCCCTGTACCCCTTGTGTAAACTAAGGAGAGGGGCGGCCTCTCTGGGATGTGTGTCCTCTAATACAAATTCTCCACTCAGCGCTCCGCATGGAGAGGAGGATTCGTTTGTAGTGGGTTTTGGTACCATGAGGGCCTGTGGCCGATGGGTGTGAAGTGAGGTATTTCATCAGGGAGTGGGGGTTCGATGGATTGTTGAGGCCCAAGGCGCGGGAGAAGTTGGAGCAGGCCGCGCGGGACCAGTGTTGGGAGGGGAGCTTAGGGGCGGTGATGGCCACTACTTAGGTACCCAAGATCTTTGGGCATGGGCTCTGAAGTTGAGCAGACCCATGCCACCATGATGATGAGGGCCAAACATGACCTCTAGCCATACTGGTGGAGGGTGGCCTGACCAAAGCCATCCTTGCAGCAGGGCATACAAGGATTTGAAGAAACTTGGGGAGAAGGGGATGGAGTGGGCTCCAAACCAAACTTTGGAGAGGAGCATAGAGTTGGCTAAAACAACCCTGCCAATAAGGGAAGTAGGGTGGGCTCTGAGAGAGGCAATTCACTTCGTCACGTTGTCTAGAATAAGGCTCTCCATTACTGCTGACGCGTATATGCCTGCCTCCACCCACACGCCCAGATGGCGGACTGGCCCAATGGTAGGGCGTGGCACGAAGGAGAGAACCAGTGGGGCAGTGTGGGGTGAGCTGGTAGGGCGAGGACGTGGGCGAGCAAATGGCTGGGTTGGGAACTAATTGCTGGGATCCAGCAGTTCTGAAACTGACCAAGGAGGATGATTTCGGTTTTGGAAGCATTCAGTTCCGCTTTACTTACCCAGGAATACTCCTGGATGAGAGCTTCAAGCGCGCATGCATCTTGACTATTAGACACCCCAACCACACAATCATCTGCCAACGCCATCATCTTGACTGGGGCTTGGCCTGTTACATGGACCTCAGTGAGTTAGGCATTCACATTTCGCAGTAGTGGGTCAAGGCTGAAGTTGTATAAGAGTGGGCTGAGGGGGTCCCCTTGTCGCAAGCCCCTTTGAGGGCGGACTACTTCTGTTAGGAAGCCAGGGCCACGTACTGCCATTGTTGCAGATTCCGTGAGCAGCATCACCCAGTTGATGAAGCGAGGGGTAAGCAAAATTGATGGAGGCAGGCCCTGAGGTATTCCCAGTTTACTCTATCATAGGCCTTCTGTTGGTCCAAGAAACAAGTGCCCCAGAGGCTGTGGACTGACATGCATTAGCCATAGAGTGCACGTTATCCCAAATCGACCTACTGGGTATGAAGCCAAATTGCTCCGGGGAG
The DNA here is from genome assembly GCA_022478985.1 of Massospora cicadina. Lineage (NCBI taxonomy): Eukaryota > Fungi > Entomophthoromycota > Entomophthoromycetes > Entomophthorales > Entomophthoraceae > Massospora > Massospora cicadina. Next base: position 10,636 of record JAKSZP010008735.1, on the reverse strand, counting down.
ATGGTGGTAGATGCTATAATTCCTAAACGGTTAGCCATGATGTTTTTGTTGAAATTTTACTATCCGTGTTGGTTAAAGAAATGGGGCGCCATTTGGTAAGTCTAGCTTATCCCCTTTCTTAAAGAGTGTGATGGTAAAGGCCTCATGTCCTCCTGGTAGGAGGCGCGTATCCAACAGGCTCTGGTTAAGCAAAGCGAGCAGCAGTGGGGATATATATTTGAATTACTTTTTGTAAAACTCATATGGGATGCCATCTGGGCCTGGGCATTTCCAGTTAGGTGCACCGCGGATGGCTGTCTATAATTTGTTTGGAGTAATTAAATTCATTTTTTCTGGGTATTGAGAAACGGTGCAGATGTGGGATCAATTGAGAAATTCTGCCACTTCAGCTGGCTGAATTGGATCAGATCAGTATAACTTGGAGTAATACTTCTGTGTTTCAATTGCCACTTCAGCTGGCGTATCCGAAATGGAATCATCCAATCTTCACACCTGTGTGTAGGCCACCCTCTGGCATGGTGCAAAATTTTTTTAAAAAAATATGCGGTGCACTTGTCACCGTTTGTGATGCATTTGGACCTGTAATGAACACAAACCCGATGTTTGTGTTGCTTTTTGAGCGCGTTGAGGTGGGCTGCTGCCTCTGCCCACTTCTGGCCCCATGCAGGGCTGTATCCTGTAGCTGGGATAATGGACACCAGGTGTGCCAACTCTGCCAGAGCATGTGAATTGACCGCCGATGTGGCTTGTGAGCATCTGGAGGAGAGGTGGCGAGAGTGGCGGATGGTATCCTCTTTAAAGGTTGCCCATGTGGAGATGGGGTCCGCGCAAAATGGTGTCACAAACTCTTTTGCCAAAGTTGCTGATTCCACCCAAGTGGAAAATCCTGGCGACGCGAGTTTGGGGGGGGCAGAGCTTGCACCAATGTGGGGCCCTAGCCACTGTGGTGGGTAGGTGGTAGGTTATCAAGACCAGTCAAAGGTTGGAGAATTCCATTTTTGTTGTTTTAAAGTGGGATATGTGGGGTTGGAATTTCGCCGGCATAAGGATAAGGTCGATGCAGGTCATGGACCTTAATTGGCCGTTGTGGATGTGGGGGCACATCATGTTTTCAAGCAGTGGGGTATGCCGCGGCAGCACATCCATTAACCCAAGGGTGGCCTTTAGAACGTGCAGTTCTACATGACCCTGGGGGCGTGGGTAGAGGAAGGCCTCCAGTCTGTTGGTGTGTTTAGCCAACAGTTCATGTCGCCAACTATGAAAGGGTCTGGGGGTAGCGGGAGGGATTTGACTGATGAGAAAAATTCCAAATGCTCGCGTGCAACATATGGGGCATAGATGTTGATGACAGCATGCGCCACATCAGCCCACGAGAAAGTGACTATGAGGACTCAGCCATTGAGGAAGGTGTCTGATGATAAAAGTTTGAAGAAATTGTTTCTTTAAACTAGCACCCCACAGTGCTCTGACCAAAAGGATAGGGATGGGAGGAGCATGGTTTTCCAAGCCTCCTCAGAACCTCGTAAACAATGGGACTCCTGGATGGCCAGGATATCCACAGGTAAATTTTGTTGTAAAAAACTCAGTTTCCTAGCCTGGGATGGAGAGGCCTTGAGTCCAGCGATATTCAACGTCCCTAAAGTGAAGGTTTCCCCCATCACACCTTAGGCGTGAGGGGGTGGGCACCTGGGCCCACTAGCCTCCTCTAGATCCCCACGGGCCTTCATGGCAGCATAGGTGTTTGCAGCAACGCTATCTTTATTTTTGCTAATTTTTGTGGAAAGAGTTGCATTGGCTTTTTCCTTCACTTTTTGTTTCCCCAATGTTGGACGAATTTTTTATGGTGCGGATGAGTTTGGTGCACCATCAAGCAGGGTGAAAATTTTTTTCAGGTAGGTTGAAGGCTAAGTTGGTTTTGACTGGAGCTTGGTTGCAAAGATCAGGAGAATTCAAGTTGCCCATCGGATCCACAGATTGGGTGGCCCAATTGGTTTGGGCTTCCCAATCTGATTGGTTGATGGATTCCCAAGTTGCTTCTGCCACGAAGGTTTTAATGTCCTCCTGACGTTGGGAGTGTGGGATAGTGGTGGTGGCTTTGGCTGCTTCCTTCGCTGCGGCCCTGTGGGCCTGTTTAGCCTTCTTCCAATCTTGCGGGGAGATAGGCTTTACCAGTAGGTAGCAGTCTTGTGCTCCCCACAGAAAAGCCTCTTTGGTGCTTACAGTTGGTTCGTAGTGCGCCTCCCCATTGGTCATGGCCACTGAGGGGTGCTCTTGGAATGTGACGCCCTCCTTGGTGGGGCATGCATGCACCTTATGGCTGAACGCGTCACAGTGGGTGCAAATGGGGGCGCGTTGTCCACAGTCACCCGGAATGGGTGGGTGGTATGCCCTTCAATATTAATAAAAGTGGAGTGCGGGATCTGGGTTAGGTCCTTCGCAATCTCCTCAGTTGGGGTCAGAACTGCGATGGCTTTTCCAGTGCACAGGTGTGGCATCAGCGTGAAGCATTGCATTTTGAAAGATTGTATTTCTCTGTAGATGGCGAGACCATCTTTCAGGTGTTGTTCCAAAATGTCACATTTTACCGTAGTTGGCAAAAAGTCAAACGTGAGGAAAATTTTGGTTTGATTTCATCCATCTGGTGCGTTTGGTTTTGATGACCCGTTGCCCTTCAGTGAGATTGACCACTACGCGCACCGCAGCAGCCTCATCTGCTGATTCTTTGTTTTTGAAGCCTAGGTCCAGCGAACCACATGACATGGAGTGAGGTGTGATGTACACTGCAGTCAGGAAAAAAGTGTGCACATCTCCACAAAATTTTTCCCATAAAGCTGTTTGTTGGATGTCCAGAAACATGTGAACTCCATATTCCACCGACGAAAGCAGCTGGGAGTGTGGCGTGTTGATGTTAGGTTGCATCAAGCTTGCCATGCAAGGATTTCTGGGGAAATAGTGACCGCCAGTTCTTTAAAATTTTTGTCTATTCCACCAGTTTCTCTGGGGCATTTTCAAACGTTGGAGGCCGTGGGCCTTCCACTTGCTCCTCTTACTTTACTTGCCCAACTGCTCCCAGACATGGGCGCAGACTAATATCCTCTGTGAGATTATCAAACTAGATTCAGACTTGAATTGATAGGTTGCAAAAGTGATTGCAACTAGAGAGAAAAGTTATTGAGGATATTTAATAAAAATAAGAAATATAAAATTATATCAGTTTTTTTCTCTATGCATTTAAAAATATTTTTTTCCAATATCTTTTATCAATTTTTTATCTTTATTCTTCTTTTTTTATGGGACTTAACCTTGTTTTGATTCAGCGGTTCATCTTTTTTCCTAAACTGGGTCCTGGGTACTTAAACCTGCCTGTTTTCTATGGTTCAGAGGTCCTTTTTTTGGACTTGACCATCTAGACTGGTTCAGAGGTCCTTTTTTTGGACTTAACCTAATCATCAGGATATGATTAACTTAATGGTTCATTGGTCCTTCAAGAACTCTTTTATTTTTTTTCGTCAATCCATCACATTAGATACTTAGCATGTACTTGATTCACATTTCTTTCATCCAGGAGATTCTTGATAGAGTAGGCATCAGTCGCCATCTTGGTGATCACTTCAAATGGACCTGACCACAACGCATCTAGTTTGTTTCTTCTTCCAACACCATGCATATCACAATAGGAAACTATTTTCCCTACTCAATATTCTTCTAAGGCCAGTCAGTTTTTGTCATCCGTAAATTTCGCTCATATCCTTTCCTTCAAGGTTGTGTCAAATGCTTACAATTGAATATCAATCAGGCTAATCATCAGTCAGTTCAAGTATTGCTTGTTACTCATCCCTGACGTAGGTTCCACCATAAAATATAAAATTGGCGGCAACATGGCCTTTCTTCCATATAATAATTCAAACAGTGTCTTTCCCATCGCCATATGATGACTAATGTTGTAGGTGAACATCAGCAAACTCAGGTACGTTCTCCACATGGAAGTTCTCCCAGCGACTAGCTTCCTCAGTGTCTCAGCCAGCATCCCATTGACCCATTCTACCAGTCTGTTCGTCTCTGGCTGGTATGGTAATGACATGACTCCTCTGACCCCATTATATCATTCAATCTCAGGATCACATGAGACGTGAAGTTGATCCCATTGTCGCTAATCAGGACCTGCAGATATCCATGCCAGTATACTACTTGATCCAGGATGAACCTTGTGGTACTGGTATCATCTACTTTCATTAGAGCCTTTGTCTCGACCCGTCTCATCAGATGGTCAATGGCAACTATAATGTACTTGACTCCCCCTGTGCTCATCATCAGCGTTCCCATCACATCAATGGACACCGTGTTCCAGGAGAATCCAGGGTGGACCAGTTGGTATCCAGTTGTATTCTTGTGTGGTTTGTGCAGCTGGCAAGCCATGCAACAATTCAGATAATTCGTGACATAGTAGTTGATCGATTCCCAGTAATAATACTGGCAAATATGGTCAGTTGTTTTCCACAGGCCTCCATGCCCAACAACCTTATGAGCTGCTTGTACTATTGCTGCTCTTTCTTTAAGTTATGGGAATAATAGTTGCTTTCTGTTGATTGTCTTGGAAACTTGTCCATCCATAGTCTTGGTGTTTTCCATTGCTTTCTGAAGCGCACATAGATTTCTCAGGGCTCATCCCTAAATTTTTCCATCGACCATTCTCTGGAATAGCTCATCTGCCTGTGGGTATACCATCTGGACCATTAGTAACCATGGTAAGCCATCCGCGTTCTGGTGAGAAGCCCCCACTAGGTGGACAATATCATAATCATAAGCCTGGAACTTAAGTGCCCATTGGTCCAGTCATCCTTCTAGCTCTCTCAAATTGTGCAGCCAATGCAGCAAATAGTGGTCCGTTACCACTTTAAAGTGCATTCTGTGGATGTACACCTGAAACTTCTTAAAGGCATAAATCACTGTATGGCATTCACACTCAGCCACAGTGTAGTTCCTCTCAGCGGCTGAGAGTGTCTGGATCACATATGCCACCAGATGTTCGTCCCCAAGTTCATCTACTTGGCTCAGTATGGCTCTGATCACCGTCAACAAAGCATCAGGTTGAATAATAAACTCCCAATTGAAATTAGGATATTTCAGAATTGGCGAAACTATTAAATACTGGCATAAACTCATCGAAGGAGTCCTGTGCCTCTTCATTCCATATGAACCCTTTTTTGGGTCCTTTAATAAATGGAATAATGACTCAGCTATTCAGTTGAAGTCCCAATTAAATCTTCTGTAGTATCTGACCATCCCAAGGAACACTTGGATGTCTCAGACACTCTTTGGTACAGCCATCTGTTCTACGGCTACTATCTTCTGGTTTTACAGCTGCAATCTACTGGAGTTGATTACAAATCACAAATATTCTAACTCTTTCTTAAAGAAGTGGCACTTCCTTGGCTTGATCTTCAGGTTAGCTGTGGACGGTCACTTAAATACTTCTTCCAAGTGGTGTAGGTGATCAGTAAATGTCTTACTGAACACGTTTATATCACCCAGATATACCAGGACGCATGACAACTTCAAGCTGCTTAATATTGCATTCATGGCCCTCTGAAAAGTTGCAGGCCATTGCATAGACTCTGGGGCATCCTCGTCAGTTGGTATAGCCCTTGCGCGGTAATAATTGTGCATTTAACCTGGTCTTCCTTTAGAAAGTCGATCTGCCAATATCCCAAGATCAGATCCATTGTGGAGAAATACTTTGCTTCTCCTAAATGATCTAGTTCACTGTCAATCCTCAGTAGGGGATACAAATCCTTCTACATAATTTTATTCAGCCTTTGGTACTCAATCACCACCCAGTTGGATCCATCCTTTTTCTTCACAATCAGAATCAGACTCACCCAGGGACTTTATGACGGAACTAAAAGCCCATGATTCACTAATTTGCTAATTTCATCCTCCGCTACCACTTAGCAGCTTTCAATTGTCAGACAGTCTCATTTTGATCAGCAAATTTTCCCCAGTGTTGACCTTGTGGATCACGCCTCATGCACATTAAAATCATGGTCATCCTGAGCAAACACTTCCCAAAACTTTTCAAATAGTCTGAGCACCTCCTCTTGCTGGCCTTCTGACAGATCAGCGAGCTGCTCTTAATCAACCAATAGGTTGATGCTTTCAGTTGCCCCGGCCAAAGATCCCATTTTGTTGAGAGTCCCACAATTGTGGAATATTCTCAATTTGGCCATTGGGATCGGATGAACATATGTGATGATCTGATTCCTCTTTATCTTCATCAGTTTTTCACTTAAATTTGACAGGAGAACTCAAATTTCTCCATGGCCTGGCATTATTATCCTGGGAGCCACCCATGGCTCCACTCTAGACTTCAAGGGGCTTCTGACCTCCCCATACAACAGCTCAGGTATCTCCAATGTCTCCCTGTGTCGACTATCATCTGTGATCCTGGAGGTATGGTCCTCTCATTCTTGATCCTCAGTGGAATTCCCCAGTTCTCTAGGATTTTCGCCGGCATTTTGCGTCACTTTCTACCAACTAAATGGTACTGAATCAGAATAATGCTATCATTGTATTTTAGATTGATGAAGTTGTTTCTCCAATTTAGTGGAGAATTACCATCCTTCTGATATACCAATGATAACGTCTGACCCAATATGGTCAATGTACTATCCTCAAAGTTACATTTAACTCCATATTTTTGAAGAAATTCCATTCTTACCAGAATATCGCAGTTTTGGTTTGCCAAAACTATTGCTGGCACAGATACCTTTAATAACCCAAATCATAGTGGCAGTGTGCTATACGCTCCACAGGAGAAAGTGGTGTTTGGCCCAGCCGTCCCATATTCTTTCTTATGTTCTAAGTCTGGCGAGATCTTTATCCTCTTTACAAGCTTGGCTGAGACAATATTGATAGGTGCTCTGCTGTTGACAATCATTCTCACCCACACCCAATTCACTTGTATGTCTATATATATACACTCGGAGTATTGTAAATAGTGTATACTGAGTGAATAGCGGCGTTATTAGCAAAATCTAGGGTGTGAATAATTTGCACCAATTAATCAGGATGATTCCTTTATTGCGCTGAGGGGGATAGACAAATTAGCCTCATCTAAACAGACATCAGATAATTCTATATGATTCTCAGCAGTTCAAATCTTGTCTTCCAGTTGTCAGGCGTACAGCTGAGCAACTTCCTTGATTATCTCAGGGTGATTCTCTTCTCCCCAGCTCTGGTCATGGCATTTACATCCAAATTGACCACTTGATACAGCTGATCCTGCTCGCCATTTATGAACAGATCACTGATATCACTTTCTTCATTCATAATTTTAGGAGGAACAGGTTTCTCCGCAGCTCTAGACTGTTCCCCATCTAGGCCGCAGGCCCTTTTCCCAATTCCTTGGTAACTGCTGGCTCTTTGGCCTGGACCACGTTGATCTAATCCTTCAGCTTCTTATAGTGCACGGCAAAATGTCCGTTCCTGCCACATTGGTAGCAGACCATTTCCTTCTTGCGTAACCATCTAAGTTCTTTGTGCTTATTCCCCAACGCAGTTTGATTGATTGCCTCTTTAGCTCCTTCTTTTCCCTTCATAGAATTCAGATTACATACAGATTAGATTTGAAGCTTCTTATTTGGGGCATCAAATGTCGCTCCCAAAATCTTTTACTTATCTACCATTTGTAAGGTAGTTATTTCCATCACGAACATGTAAGACATCATGTGATGCAAATCACAATAGGGCCAAAGGGCCGCTTGCAAGGCGATTATAGCATCAAATTTGTCCAATACTTTTGCTCCAAACAGGATCTGCAACTCCTGGTAAAACTCATCTTCAAAGATAGGTAGAGACTCGTCTTTATAGAACTGGATTCCATAAATTTCTTCTTGCATTTCGACATGCATGCCAGACTCCTGAACTCTTTCATGATGGCCACCTTTGCCTCAGCATATGACCAGCTGTCCCCCTCTAGGTGAGGTACCAATAAGTTCTGACAGTCAGTGTCTAGGCAATTCATGACTGTCAACGCCTTTTGATGATCCCCATAGCCATTCATGGTCATGTCAAACAGTCAGAAAAACGCTGGGGTGTTATCCTGATGGAACGTTGGAAATTTCAGCATTGCCCTAAATTCCTCCAAGTCATTTCTGGCCAATTCTCTCGGTTCAGCTAATTGGCTAACTTGAGGAGTGACTTTGGGTGTCATCTCTGAAATGGCAGCAAAAGTGGGTGGCATGTTTCTTGGGGTATTTGACTTCCCAAGTATTGTGCAAGGACTTCTTTCGTCAGCATCGCTTGCTATATCAGGCTCACATATACATTGGTGAGTTTTAAGTTCCTCCACTTGTTTAAATAATCTCTCTATATCCGCACCAAAATTTCTTAAATGAACGTGATCTGCTTCTTGCTCCGTTTTCAGGTATAAGACCTCTCAAACGAGGCCCCCTTTTTTATTCTTCAACAAAGTTACTTTCCAAAGTAACTCGTTCCCAAAGCTTGCTACATTCTCTATTCCTTCCTCCACCTTGGCGACTGGTTCTTCCAAGGATGCAAACTCCCGTTGGTCCACTGAGTTTAGAGCATTCTGGTTTACAGTGGCTAACTCAGTTCACAGTTTGCATAGCTCATCTTTGTATGACATTCTTATAGATTCTTCAACTCAACTACCCCTGTACTTTGCCCAACTTGTAAAAATTTACTTTAGTTGTTGCCACTAAGCAACCCTAGTAACTTTTTTACTGCACAGGTTCAGTTTCCTTGCGCACTTCATCACGCTGTACAGTAGATTTAATTGTTAATCAAAAAATAGTATGGAGACTATTATCCATAGTTAAGTATGAATTATTATATTTCAGCCCACCGCTTGACCAGTATTCCTGATTAATTGCTCATAATGTCGCACTTGTAGGGGTTTGTTCCCTTGCTCTTGTCCACATAATCTTTGCTGAGATACCCTGGTGACAGTCTCTTCAGCCAACACACAGTTGGCAGCTATCCTCAATTATGATCCTTCTTCTCTAGTCCCCGCTCAGAGCTTTTACTCTTTTCTCTAAGAGTCTTCAATTATTTAATTTAATTTATTGTGGGGAAGGCCGACCATGGGACGGACGCTTCCAAATATGACTCAGAAGAGACAAAACTTAGTACCAGAGGAGGCACCCCAGAGAAGTGATGCTATCTCTTGTTGCCAGCTGGAACGCCACTTATGGGGAGGGGAGGAAACGTGTGGAGGGGCCATAGCCACATATGAGAACGTGTGGAGGAAGGGGTCTGATTTGAAGAAATTAGACTGGGAACCAGGAGGAGACCAGCTGTCAGCGACGCGGTGGGAGGTATCCAAACATCCACGCTTGAAAGTGGTCCACCAAATGGGACCGGAATCTGTGTACCGCTTCTGGGAGGGTGGGGGTGGAGCCTGCGATGGCATCTAAGACAATCGAGTGAATGGTCCACATGGCGATTGCAACCACCAGAACACGGAGGGAGGGTGGAAGGGAGGAGGCCATTGATATAGAGAACATATCTCTTGACAGACTGAAGGGATGCGTTTGATCCTGGCCCAGCAGACGTTGAACTTCGCGCCATATCACTTTAGAGGTAGGGCTCTTCTCCAGGCGGTGGAACAGCGTTCCATACTGGCCACACACGACACAGGATGAGTGTAAAGCGTTAGAGCGCTCAGCTGTATGATACACCCGCCTCAGGCAGCGCCATACATGGGAGCGGACTTGAGGTTGCAACAGAGGATGGTGTACATATTTCCAGATATTTTTTTGGCTCTCAATGGAGTAAGGGATGTCCATCATATCCAGGTAGTCCACCCTGGATAGGACATGGGGTCGAATGGGGATCACGCCATCATGGATGGGTAGCCCCTGTACCTCTTGTGTGAACTGAGGAGAGGGGCGGCCTCTTTGTTGTATGTCCACTAATACGAATTCTCCACTCAGCGCTCCGCATGGAGAGGAGGATTCGTTTTTAGTGGGTTTTAGTCCCGTGAGGACCTGTGGCCAATGTATGTGAAGCGAGGTATTTCATCGGGGAGTGGGGGTTCGATGGATTGTTGAGGCCCAAGGCGCGGGAGAAGTTGGAGCGGGCTGCGCGGGACCAGTGTTGGGAGGGGAGTGTAGGGGTGGTGACGGCCGCAATCCAGGTACCCAGGATCTTGGTGGCATGGGCTTTGAAGTTAAGCAGGCCCATGCCACCATGATGTTGAGGGCCAAACATGACCTCTAAACGCACTGGTGGAAGGCAGCCCGACCAAAGCCATCCTTGCAGCAAGGCGTACAAGGATTTGTAGAAGCTTGGGGAGAAGGGGATGGCATGGGCTCCAAACCAGACTTTGGAGAGGAGCATGGATTTGGCTAAAACAATCCTGCTAGTAAGAGAAGTAGGGTGGGCTCTGAGAGAGGCGATTCGCTTCGTCACATTTTCCAGAATATGGCACTCCATTACTGCTGACGTGTATCCGCCTGCCTCTATCCACACGCCCAGATGGCGTACCAGTCCTATGGTAGGACGTGGCACGAAGGGGAGCACCAGTGGGGCGGTGTGCTTTGAATTAGTAGGGCGAGGACTTGGGCGAGCAGATGAACCAGGTTGGGAACTAATTGCTGGGGTCCACCAGTTC
>JAKSZP010008734.1:0-25976 GCA_022478985.1 Massospora cicadina | reverse complement strand
ACTTGCATCCAAAGAAAGAAGCTGAATCTTTGCTCAAATTATATAAGATGCTAATGAGGATTGTAAGCCCTGGGAACAACCCCCCTTATTAGGTCGTTCAACAATGTTTTGTGGATCAAGAACGTTCTCTAGCCAAAGGACTACCCTGTATCCTTTAAGGTGAACTTGCACATCTATTATATGAGTGCTGGGTCACTGCTTTTCCCCTAAAGGGCTCTTCTTTAACCCACCCTTTTTCTTCATCTCTTTCAAAAGTTTGTTGAAGAATATGCAGAGAGTAGCACTGTTCAGGGTTATATGCAGGCCCCAAAGAATAGTTCAACTCGTGGTAATCCAGGAGAAAGTGTCCACTAGGACCACAAGCAAGATAATATGTCTTGACCTTTCTAGATATGAGACTCTGTATCCTGCTTTACCTCACAGTTAGTGTGGATCAGTACAAACATTAATATAGAAGGTCCTATAATATAAAAGCTAAAGAAATGCCAGTTCATTAACCATAAGTTCTATTTAAACTTATTTTCCCAGCTTAAGACCTAAAAAAAACTCCAAAACTTCATACTTTTTTCTGTATCCCCTTTATATATCTACCCCATAAGGTTTATTGTGTTTGGTTCTGTTTGTTTCACCCAATACTAAAATATAGCAGCCCCTTCTAGAGGCTATTGCTGTTATTTAGTACTATATGTTCTTAACCTGAGAAATTCATCAATGTTTACTAAAAATCTTAGGCTCCTAAGATCATGAAGCAAGGGAAGAGGATTGAGGATATGTGAAGTAATGGATGTGAATTGGTGGCTTGGAGCTGTTCTGCGTTAAATGCTGAGCAGGGGATGGTTGGGGACATGGTGGAGACCTTCAAGCCATCTTAAAATGCACCTGAAAATGGGTGAAGTGCAGTAAGGTTCAAACCTGCAAGTCAAAGGCTGAGTAAAAGAAGGAATTTGCATATAATAAAGAGGGCCGTGGCATAAACAATGACTTGGAGGGGTCAAAGGAAGCAAGGTAGAGTCTTTTAAAAAAGTCTTAAACAAGGTGTCCAGACCAGGTTTGGCTGGAGGAGCTTGTGAACTTTTTGCCAGAACGCATTACACCTGGAGATGTGAAAATAATAGAGGTGGGATTTGACGGGCTCTTAGCAGTGGGAAAGCTTTTGGTGCTTAAAAATAGGGTTAATTTAGTCCCCTATATTTTAAGAATAGTGAGAAATACCATATGGCGTTGGAAACCTTTTCTGACAGAACGGGGTGGCACACGTCCTTCCAGAGCCTCTTGAGATTAAATCTCACAAAGGGAGGAGTTCAAGAGGGCGCAGGTAGATAGGAGGTCTGACCTAAGGTTGCGCCATGTTGTGACTGCCTGTCTATTATGCACAATTGTGTGGCAATGGAGATGAAGCCAGGGCCTTCCCTTATGTATGGGAAGGCTTGATATACCCAAATACCTACTCGTTTCAGGGCAATGAGGGCCTTGTTCCAATATTTAGATTAGGTGGGTTTCAGGCGATGCCCTGAGAAGTTTAAGCCCTAGATCCATCAGCGGAGGGATACATTGTGCCGTGTATAACATGCGTCTGTGAATGGGAAGAAGTGTGTGAGGAACCAGACTTTAAACAGAGAAACAATGGCCATCAGGGCCCAGCCTGGGGAGTTATGTTTTTCCAGTTCCAGCTGACACTCCAGGATTTCACAGACTCTTGTATCAAGTCCTCATTGTCTTTAGGAGCATTTCCTTAGTAGTTGGTTAGGACACCCAGGGGAGGACAAGATAGCTAAGGGTGATGTTAAATAGTATTGGAATCTGGGGGCTCCTTGATGGACACCATGACTGACTGGTACTGCCACTGAAAATCTCTTTGGTGCTGGACTCTTATGTGGTGTTGTCATAGAGCGCCGAGATTCAGCGCTGAGCTGAAAGGGGGAGTTGGAAGCAGTCTATGGAAACATTGATGTACTTATAAGAGACCCAATTGTAAGCCTTCTTTAAATGTAGGGTAGCCATAAAACCAATTATCTTAAGTGAATTACTATCAAAGTTGCATGGATTTCGATATCAAAATCTAATAGTGCCTTTTCCAGAATAAACATATTCTGGGAAGAAAGAGGCATGGTGACACCCATGCATATATGCGGTTTCCCAAATGCTATTTAAAAATCTTATGGTCCGCGGTGAGCCAATCTATGGAATGTTAATTGGCCAGGTTTTCGTAGCCTTACTTTTCTATTAATGAAGGTTGTGATTGAGCCTCTTGAGTTGAGAAAGACCTCACCATACGCCATGAGTGCTGTCAAGATTTCAATATGAATGGGCAATAAGCTAGTAGTCCAGTGAATCATTAATAAAAATGTGAAGTGAGCTCTGAGGGCGAGTAACAGGTTAGAGCAATGCTAGGGGAAATAATCAAATCAATTAGGTTTCAGTAATTGAGGAGATTACATTGAAGCCTTGAGGGTCAAACAAATTCTACATTGATAGCGAATTGAGATTAACTAAGCAAAATGTGTCAAATCCGTTGAAGAATACTGATGGTTAAAGGTTGAGTGAGAGAGAGAAGGAAGGAGGGGTTTTTTATTATAGATAAGGTGTGAGAAGGAAAAAGTAGGGGAACGTATGAAGAGAGGGTCTGCAGTTAGATTATATTAAAATAAATATTAGTGACATTGGTGCGATTGCAAGGTCCTCTCAGCTCATATTTTTATATATAAGGTTATTACATTTAATCGAGGTCCAACGATCTCCATATTGTTTGGCCATTGCTTAGTGGGCTAAACCCTGCGCAATTTGTTCAGCGGAAATAGGCCATATCTACCAAAAAGTTAACAGTGGTGCTCACTACAGGGGGCCCATTGATCAACTAATTACAACTTCATAAATGGTACTTATGGCGCAACCAGCTGGCTTTGATGGGATACTACCCCCGGTGGTTGAAATAACTCACTATGGGGAACTGAAGCTTGCTTTAGATACCTTACTTTAGGCGCAAAAAGTGCTGTTTCAGGAGAATAAGAATATTACTGAGCAGCTCAACCATGCCTTCCGCCAACTGCTTCTGGTAGGTGACCATTACAACCAGCTTGCCGGCCTTTTGAGAAGTATAATGGAGCAGCTAGACTGTGCGGAGTATAAATTAGATAAGGTCATTAAGGAAAAAAAATCTGCAGTGACAGGCTGCCCTCATATAACTGTGATGGTAACATACATGGGTTTTTCAAGAGTTTTTAGTTTGCCATAGAGGGGGCTTCTGATCAACAAAAAGCTAAACTATTGTTATCTGCGTTGGATGTTTCAAGTGCTGATCAAGTTACTTGTTATCTTAAAGACAGTACTGTAGCATACCAAGAGGTGAAGGAGACTGTAGTTCGCCTGTTTGGGGGCAAAGCGAAAATGGCTCAACGTAAGGCGGACTTTTTAACAATATTTTTTTCAAAAAATGAGTCTTTAACACAGTTTGCGGAGCGATTCACTAATGAGGCTCATGTGGTGTTGGGTGCCAATTTCTTATCTAATGAGGAGGTGGGCATAGCATTGACGGCAGCTATCAAGCCCTACCGCAAATTGCATAATGCTATGGCATACACTCTTCAGGATGATGCAAGGTTACTCAAATTCATCCATCATTTTACACCATTTATCCGCCACTTTTAGTGCTCCAAGGTGGAGCGGAAGGATACTGTACCTGCCACGGATATTCCGCTAAATGAAGGATCCCATCAATATGGGAGTAATTGGTGGGTCACTCCTCAGCCATTTAACTCATGGGCAGGTCCTCTACGTCCCTATTATGATCAAACCGCTTATCCTTGGGCCCATAATAAACCGTGGTTCAATAGTAGACCTAGACCTTCTGGGGTAATTCCAAGATGAGAGCCGGGCATAAATGTTTGTTTTTCATGTGGCCAAACAGGTCATTATGCGGTTAGCTGTTGGGCCAAACCAAAGGTCCATGCAGTATCCACTGTCCCATATGTATAGGGAAAAAGATGGGTGTTGTAGAGATGGGACGCTCTGCTTCCACTAATTCAATTGTAATTGTCCCTGATGTACATCATGAATCATCCTGTTTTACCTCCAGGGCACACTCTGAGGATTTACTATACCAACAGATCCCATACCACCTTTTGGCCTCAAGCCAAGGTAGAGATCCCAATAATGAGGACATGGGGTCCATCAAGACGTGTATAAGCCATACGCCTGAAAAACCTTGAGCGGAATGGTACAATCAGCGGTGAACCCTCCACATATGTCGCAGCTTTGGAGGGGGTGGATGTGGCGGTTCCTATAGAAAAAATTGCTCACGAGTATCCACATGTTGGGGCTGGTGTGTACGTTTTTCTGGGTAATCAAACACCCTTGAATGTCTATGTATCAAACATCAAGGGTTCTTTTAATTCAGAATGCACCTACTGTGACATATTCGTATAGAATACCAAAATTTAGGCGATCATTGATACAGGCGCTCCTGTCAATATAATATCCACCAAACTTGTGGCTAAGCTTTCTCTGAAGCCAGATGTGGACCACCGAGTAGTGTATGGAACTGTGGGGGCCCAGGGTACTGTGTCAGAAGGCGCATATAGCTCATTGCCTTTGAGGTTCAGGTCAGCTGGCATATCCTCTCCAGCTGTGGTGTTGCCTAATGACCATTATGACATGTTGATTGGGGCTGCATTTATGCAGCAATTTGGGGCTGTGGTTAATATGGCGGACAAAACCATCATTATACTGGGACAACAGATCCCTATCTATTTTGCTTTCAGCGGAGTCCCAGATGACCCAATAACTCCAGGAAAATTAATCTTTCTAATAGCAATGGTGTGATTCCTGTAAGATATCGACAGATGAAGTGGAAGACCCAAATGCTTCCAAAGCAGATTTATGAGTACAAAGGGATTCCTCTAGAGCTGCGAATGCTTGGACTATCCCTTTGGGGCATCAGGTCATAATTGGGACAGAGCTCAAAATTGATATTCTGGGAGGTCTGTATGGAGAGGTTGTGGGGCCTTATCACCAATCGCAGCTCAAACCTCATGTGGCGCTTATTTTACGGTTACCAGAGCAGGGGTAAGTGAAGGTGTTGGTAGCAAATATGCAAAAGGAGGTGATGAAGGTTCAGCGGCACCAAGTGGTGGATTACCTAAACCTGGTTCCTATTGATGAGGTCCACCAGGTACATGACTTTGGTTCCTGGGAGGATCTTGGGTTGCCTTGAAAAACCATCTTCAGCATAATGACGTTGGTTCCACTGGAGGCGTTAACTGGTCTATCAGAGGATCAGAAGGCCAGGGTGATGAATCAGTTTGAGAAATATCGCAGCATTTTCACAACTGACGATAACAACTTGGGTTGCACTCGTAAGGTCATGCATCAGGTAGACATGAGAGACCACCCCCTATCAGGTCACAACCTATCCGATGCTCAAAGGTAGCAGAAGAAGTTGTATCTGCAGAAATAGATACTCTGGTGGAACATGGAATGTTGGAGCCATCAAATAGTCCCTGGGCATCTCCAGTGCTTATTGTCAAAAATAAAGATAGCTCCAATCGAGTAGTAATTGATTATTGGAAGCTTAACAACATTACAAAAAAAGATTTGTACCCGCTTCCATGCATCAATGATGCTTTAGATCAGTTAGGTGGGGCCAAATATTTCTTTGCTATGGACTTGATATCAGGGTACTGGCAGATCGAGTTGTCAGCGGTGGAACAAGAAAAGTGCACTATAATTACCACAAAAGGATTGTTCCAGCCTACACGTATGCCACAGGGTTTGTGCAATGCCCCCACTACGTTCCAGCGTGCTATGGACACTATTTTGGGTGACCTATGGTTGTCTTGCGTTCTTGTCTACATTGACAATATCAACATATTTTTGCGGATGTTCATGGAGCATAATGAACACCTGGAGCAAGTATTCCGCCACCTAGCTGAAGCTAATATCAAGATTAATCCCCAAAAGTGCCACTTTTTAAAGAACAATTGGAATACCTCAACTTCCTGGTAAGCTCCAAAGAGCTTATTCCGCAGCTGGCCAAGGTAGAAGCCATCCGCAAGATGACTCAGCCAAGCAACAAGCGAGATATCCAGGTGTTCTTGAGATCTTCAGTTACTACTGGCGGTTCATTCCCAACTTCAGCTGTATTGGGGCTCTACTCTTTGAGCTCCTTAAGAAAAATGCTGCCTTCACCTGGATGAATCGATGTCAAATCACTTTTGATTTATTATGAACTGCATTGGCAATGCGCCTGTTTTTCAATACCCCAATTTTAAAAAGAGTTTATTGTGCAAACAGATGCTTCACTTTCTGCTGTAGGGGCTGTTTTATCACAAAAAGACAATGACGGTGTGGAGCACCCAATTGCATATTGCGGTTGCAGTTTAACTTGCCCTGAATGGAATTACACCATGACTGAGTGAGAGTGTTTAGTGGTAACTTATGTATGCAAACAATTCTGGGTTTACCTTCATGGGGTGAAATTCAGATTGGTAATGGATCATGCCTCCTTGCGCTGGCTACAGAATCTATAGGAACCTGAAGGGCGACTAGCGCGATGGGCTTTAAGGCTATAAAATTATGATTTTGAGATCACGCATCAGCCAGGGGCGAAGCATCAGAATGTGGGCTGTCTTTCTTAATTACCCACGGTTGCCATTACAGTAGATGTGGCAGATATAATGTAAAAAAAATGATTGCGGGAAAGTATCATGATGAGCTGCTACCCGTGATCAAAGTGTTAGATGGACTCAGACAGGATACATTCTTGCGCAATGGGGAATTATATAAGCGGATAGGGGAATTGACGCTGAGTTTTCCAAAAACCCTCTGCCAGGCCTGCATCACTATGGATGCCCATAGAGCGGTAGGTCATGGAGGGTTGAAAAAGATGTTGGAGTTCTTGCGACCCCACTACTATTGGGAGAGTATGCACTATGATAAGCTTGAGATGGTTAGTTGTTGCCATCAGTGCCAAGTAAAGAAACTATTACACTGAAAAACCACCTACCAGTTAGTTAAGCCTCAGTTCGCATGGCATACAGTTTCATTAGATGTGGTGGGGCCTCTGCTGACTGGCTCAAACCGCTTCAATATATAATAGTTGCCATCGAACATTTGAACAGATGGGTGGAAGCAAGGGGTATCAAGGATTTGGGAGAGTCACTACCGCCAAGTTCATCCTGGAGTGTGTTAAACAGCGCCATGGTTGTCCGCAATTTATCCAAATGGACAATGGAACTAATTGAAAATCACATATATTGGCCAAGTTGAACGAGCTCATGGCAATCTGCAGGTTTTTAACTACCCCCTACCACCCTGAATCTAATGGTATGGTGAAACGGGTTAATATGATCTTGGTAAATATTCTACACAAGCTCATAAATGAGCGGCCATCAGATTGGAGCACCCTTCTATCCACCGCTATCTTTGTGTACAATATCAGCTACCACTCAGCAACCGGTAAGAGTCTATTTCAATTGCTCTATGGACGACATCCAGCGCTGCCTGCATTACTTTACTCCTGTGTGGATGATACCAGCAGAGTCAAACCTCACCACTATTTGTCTACCTTAACAAATGTGTTGATTAAACTCCAAACTAAGGCATATTTCACTAGTATTGCCAAGAAGATTTGGGATCATGCGGCTGATCAATATAGATGCAGCAGTCTTCCAAAGTTTGGGGTAGGGGATTTGGTCCTGTTTCATGACCAACATGGGTTTGGAAGAAGGAACAAGCTTGCCAGCATATGGAGTGGACCATTTGAGGTCATTGAGAAGACCGGGGCTGAAGCATACACCATTAAGACTCCCGCGAGTAGCAGATAATCAACTGAGTACACGCGAAGTTCCTTCAGGCCTACAAGCAATAGGCACTTATCATCCAGTCAAGGGGGGGTAATCTTGAGATTTCAATATGACTGGGCGATAAGCTAGTGTTCCAGTGAATCATTAATTGTATGTGAAGCAAGCTCTGAGGGCGAGTAACAGGTTAGAGCAATATGAGGGGAATTGATCAATTCAATTAGGGTTCAGTAATTGAGGAAATTCCATTGAAGCCTTGGGGGTCAAACGAATTCTACATTGATAGCGAATTGAGAATAACTAAGCAAAATGTGTCAACTCCATTGAGGAATACTGAGGGTTAAAGGTTAAGTGAGAGAGAGAAGGAAGGGGGAGTTTTTTAGTGAAGATAAGAAAAAGTGAGTAGGAAGAAGTAAGGACGTATGAAGAGAGGATCTGCAGTTGGATTATATTAAAATAAATATTAGTGACATTGGTGCGATTGCCTCATATTTATATATATAGGTTATTACATCTAATCGAGGTCCAACGATCTCCATATTGTTTGGTCATTGCTCAGTGGGATAAACCCTGCGCAATTTATTAAGCGGAAATAGCCCATATCCGCTAAAAAGTTAACAAGTGCCATAAAGAGTTTGCAGAGGGCTTTAAGTATTACTGCTGTTTCTAGAAGGTACACATCAAAGCGTATGCCATCAGAGACAGGGGGCTTTAAGCTGCAGATACAAAATGAGTATTTTATAGCCTCTAAATAGAAGATTGAGGGAAGAAGAGCTTCGTCAACTTGTGATTCAGTGGGCGGCACTGGCATCTGCCACAGGAAGTTCTGAATGTCTGATGGGTCCACCTAGTCATCATGAAAAATGTTAAAGTAGAAGTAATTTTGCTATTTACTGATTGCTTCCTTATCCGTTTTTGTAATGATACCAATTTTTAGTGCAATGATTTCCTGAGTTGCTGATTAAGATTTTTGCTTAGAATAAAAGAATTGTGTGATGTCCCACTGAGCATTATAGTGGGACGATGTGAAGTTGAATGCCTTTTTTCCTGCTTTGTGGGTTCTAAATGAAGGGATCCTTGAGAAGCTTACCATTCATTTTATCCATAAGAAGAGAAAGATGGCTTGCAGTTCCTCTTGAGGTGAATAATTATGGCTCTGGCCCTTGTGACTTTGTGCAAGCGATGGTCATCTGGTCTTTTGCACAGGTATAAACAACATGGGTGATTCTCGCCTTGGATGCCGCCCAACTAGCACTGGGGTCATTAAGGTGAGGTGGTGGGGAGGTGAGGAAGTCCCAGATAGTTGCAGACAACTTCTCCTTAGCATAGGGGTTGTTAAAAAAGAGCTGAGCAACCCTTGGCAAAAACCTTCATGATAGTTTGAGTGTGATGGCGAGGATAGCAGTGAGTGATCTGTGATCACTCAGATTAAATTCACAAGAAACGGGAGATATGATGCGGCCATTCAGAAGGGGACCAACCATTTCCATGTAATGCATGATGATTACTGGAATATTCCTCTGAAATACTAGATTTTATTTATACAAGCAAGCCTAGACTGGAGGGTGGCAGTGCATCTGTAAAGCCACACAGGAAAAGGTTTCCTTGAGGTCAACTGGACCCAAGGCGTTTCTTACTGCAGGGGGGTAAGTGTCATAAAGCGGCTTATGCTGGAGTTGAATTTCCCCAGAAGCACTGTGTTGAGCGGTAGGTTGAGTTGTTCAAGATCTTTTATATGCAATTTGGATCTGGACCTGCATTAATCAGGTAAATGATAGTGGCAAAAAAAAGAAAATTGAGTGTTGTAAGTTTGGCAAGTATCAGACAGTCATCAAGGGTTTAGAAAGGATTAGTTTTAACCTGAGGGGTTCAGAATGATGAGGCATCATGATTTTGTACCAGTGGATTTGCTTTAAAATGTTTATTCTATGTGTTATGTTCTTAGGAGATAATGTGGGGCTCTTGGAGAGCGGCAATATCAATTTACAATGACCTGAAGTTGCATAGGAGGCGGGCTCAACACGAAAAATCCCACAACCCATTTGTATTGATGTATTGCAGGGCCAGGGGTGCTCCCCTGGGAACTCATCGCTGCTCCTCTTTACACCCTGGGGTTGACAGCACTTAAGCCTTTAACTAAAGGTGGCAATTTTAGGTCATTTAGCTTGACTGTAGGCGATCTGAGAAGAGATCTAGGGGCTTAGATGTTGTAGAAGGCGGGGGCGGAGACCTTCTAAATTAATCTATGATGTTGCTTCTAATACATTGTGGGGAAAGGTCCTGAGTCTACTCAACAGCGACCTCCTCGGGGTCCCATAAGATGAATTTGAATCCATAAAATCATCTCCAGCACTGCAAAGGAGTTACAAAAGATGTACTACGTCAAGGTTGACTTTTAAAGTACTGCACCTATTGCAGGAAGAATTTTGCCAGCCATTTTTGTGGGAGTTGGAATCAAAGCACTTTGGTGCCCTCAGGTGCTTTGGCACATGATTTTTACACATACAGAAAATGCCAGAGTATTAAAACTTTCAACAGCTGTTTAAGAGTTTAGGTTAAATTGGGTCACAAAAAAGATTATTTTTTATAAATTAAAATAAGGGATAGTATTATCACTTTAAAGGGGTAAAACAAGCGATAATATACTAAAATTACGCCTTCCAATATTTAAGGTACTTGGAGGTTAAAAATGAGAGGATCAAGAGAACTCATAATAGCTGGTGGGTAGCTCAATTTAATTAAATAATAACTAATATAATCAGAACGCATGAAAATCTTTTCACCTCAATAAGACTTCATTTTTGATGGTGTGTTGACAGCAGTGATGACAAATTAATGTGGTATTGACTTAAAATATCAATCAATAAGGCATCCTAAAAACAGTTTCCTCTCAGCCAAACAAGGATGTCTTAGTTGTTGATTGTTAACTGAATATCTTCACTTTTAGAACCCATTTCATGTCTATAAAAGTGGGTTGTGTTCTTTTAGGATGTATCACTAAATTTAAATTGATGCGTAGGTAAGCTTACAACTCATTTGTCTATTCCGTTGAGGGTTCAGTGTATTTATATTAACGACATCAAGCGATTTGTTTAAGGGCTAAGAGTAAAATTATAATCTAATTAGAACTATTCCACTGAGAGTTAAATTGGGAAACTTTGTCAATTTATAAACTATCCAGAGCTGGGGCATTTCTCAACAAGTTGAGAATACTTTTGTCCAACATTACCCCATTTGAGAATGTTTGGAGAGAACAGGGGCCTAGAAATTTTTCCATGGAATTGGTGTTAACTTTTGGCCGAATTGCTTAGATCTGCTACGCTGGTTGCATGAGTTTAGCACCACTAGGCAACGACTAGATTATATGAAGTTCGCCAATTCTTAGTAAATAATGAAAATATGTAAATATGGAGCTATCGCCCAACTGACACTATTTATATATCTAAAAGGCAGACTACCCTGCTACATTCTTCCTTGTTTCTCTACAAAAACCTCTTCTTTCCATTATCTTATTCAGCTATTAATATTCAATTGTATTGGTCAATTTTGAACTATCAGCTTAGTAGAACTCTATTCTCTAGAATTTTTAGGGGTTTCATCCCATCAAGGCTTCAGAGGAATTCCTTGATTTGCCAAACTATCAGTACTTCAATCAATTTGTTTCAAATCAACATAATCTTTCACTTAATCTCAAGGCTCATCTTGACTCATAATTACAATCCGCCAGATATATGGCTTATTGTCCAGTAATATCAATTTCTTTGCATTACCCTCCCCCTTGACTGGATGATAAGCTCCTATTGCTTGTATGCCTAGAGGAACTTCATGTGTACTAAGTTGATAATCTAACCACCCGCAGGTTCCTTAATGGTGTAGGCATTAATACCAGTCTTCTCAATCATTTCAAACAGTCCGTTCCAAATGTTAACAAGCTTTTATTCCTTCCAAATCCATGTTGGTCATGGAACAAGACATGATCTCCTATAAAGAACTGTGGGAGTCCGCATCATCTACTTTGGTCAGCTGCCTGATCATGAAAGATTCTTAGCTAAACTGGTAGAATAAGCTTCGGTTTGTTGTTTTATCAGCATGTCCGTTAAATTGGTCAGATAACTCCGTGGTTCTACTACGTCAGTATCCTTACACAGGAGTAAAGTATAACAGGAAAAACCGGATGTCTACCATAGAGCAATTGGAAAGTAATCTTTCCAGAAAAAGTGGTAGCTGATATTATAAGCTAATATGGCGGTAAATAGGAGGGTACTCCATTCAGAGGGCTAATCTTTTACAAGCTTTTGAAGAAT
Organism: Massospora cicadina; assembly: GCA_022478985.1. NCBI lineage: Eukaryota > Fungi > Entomophthoromycota > Entomophthoromycetes > Entomophthorales > Entomophthoraceae > Massospora > Massospora cicadina. Next base: position 13,876 of record JAKSZP010008734.1, on the reverse strand, counting down.
GTTTACCATTATCACATTGACCCGTTCCACCGTTCCATTAGATTCAGGGTAGGATGTAGTCAATACTTTGTGGATTATTATTAGTTCGTTCAACTTGGCCAGGATATGTGACGTGAAATAATTTCCATTGTCTGTAAAACAAATTGGGGACAGCCGTGTCACTACATGACACACTCCATGATAATATTGGTGGTGGTGACAGCTCTTAAATCATTGATCCCTCTTGCTTCAGCCCATCTTGTCATGTGATCATTTGTTATTAGTATATACTTATATCAGTTTGCGCCAGTTGGTAGGGGCCCCACCACATCAAGAGAAACAGCATGCCATGCGAAATGGGGCTTAACCAGCTGGTAGGTTGTATCCTTGTAGAAAGGTTTCTCCACTTGGCAAAGATGACAACAAGCAACCATCTCAAGCACGTCAGATACATGCTCTCCCAATAGTAGTGGGTTCACAAGAACTCTAACTTTTTTCACAACCCTCCATACCTTATGCCTTATGTGCATCCATAAAAATTGCTGGCCTAGAAAAGGGTTTTGGGAACTCAGAGTCGCTTCTTCAACTTTATTATACAATTTCCCATTGTGCAAGGAGGTATCTCATCTAAGCCCATCTAGCGCCTTGATCACATGTGGCGGTTCATTGTGATATTTGCCCACAACCATCTTCTCATACATGATAGTCAGCCAAATCTGCCATAATGGCGACCAAAGGTAACCGCTAGAGATATTCTAAATTCTGATTTTTGCCCCTGGCCAGTGTACTATCTCGAAGACATATGCTTGGATCTTCAATGCCCATTGCACAAGCCATCCTTCAGGTTCCCAAAGTATTTTGCAGCCAACGCAAAGATGCATGGACCATTACCACTTGGAACCTCACCCAAGAAGGTATACCTGGAACTGTTTATATTCATATATAACCACTAAGCACTCCTTATCAGTCAAAGTGTAATTCAATTCTTGACAATTTAGGCTTCAGCTGCAAAATGTGACAGGGTGCTCTACGCCATCATCATACTTCTGGGATAATACTACCCTTTCAGCAGTAAGTGATGCATCCGTTTGCACTATGCATTCCTTTTCAAAATTAGGATATTGCAAAACTGGCCACACGCCAACTCAGTCCGCAAGAGATCAAAAGAGTTTTGACAATGTTCAGTCCAGTCAAAGGTGGCGTTCTTTTTCAATAACTCAAAGAGTGGTGCCCCAATACAACTGAAGTTAGGATTGAACCTATGATAATAACTGACCACCCCCAAAAACCTTTGGATATCTCGCTTATTGCCTGGCAGAGTCATCTTACATCTGGCTTCTACCTTTGATGGATGAGGTTTAATCCCTTTTGAGTCTGCCATGAACCTGAGGTATTCCAATTAATTCTTTAAAAAAAGATACTTCCGAGGATTGACCTTGGTGTTAGCATCAGCAGGATGGCAGAACACTTGTTCCAAATGGTCCAGATATTCCATGAATGTCCAAGAGAACACATTGATGTTTTCAAGGTAGACTAAAACACAGGTCAGCTTCAAATCACTTAAGTTTGTGTCCATAGCCCGCTGTAATGTAGCCGGGGCATTAAATAACCTTGAGGCATACACGTGGTTTGGAACAGCCCCTTTGAGTTGATTATAGCACATTTCTCCCGTTCTGCCACTGGCAACTCAATCTTCCAGTACCACAATATCAGATCCATGGCGGAAAAATAGTTTGCCCCTCCTAGTCGATCTTTACTTCATATTTCCATGGGAGGGGGTAGTAATTTTTCATAGTGATGCTATTAATCTTCCAGTAGTCAATGACTGCCCAGTTGGTGCCATCTTTTTTCTTAGCAGTTAACACTGGAAATGCCCATGGACACTTTGATGGATCTAATATCCCTTGTTCTATTAATTGGTCGACCTCATTATAGACAACTTACTCTGCAGCTTTTGAGCGCCAGAGAGGACGTGAACAAATGGGGAGGGGTGATCGCCCATGTTCACCCAATGCACAACCCCCCACGCTAATCCCAAATTGTGGTCAGTGGATGCAAAAATTCCTCGGTATTTTTTAACAGGGCCATAACCCTATCCATCTGTTCCTCCAACTTCCCAGTCAGTGCTTCCAGCGGAACCACTTTCATTACAATGAATGGGGATTTTAATGGTAGGCTAAGGTCCCTCAAGAACCAAAGTTGTTAATATGATGAACCTCGTCAATAGGGGTCATTTTGTAAATAAGCCACCACTTGGTGCCTTTGGACCGTCATAGACTCCTTCTGTAGGTTTGCTATAAGTACTCTCACTTCCCCATTCCTGGTAACAGTATTACAGGAGGCATATGGAATTCAAGCCACGAGTGCTGGTAGGGCCCTATAATCACCATGTATAAGCCTTCTGAGATGTCTATTACAAGCTCCGTCCCTAATATATCCTGATGCCCCAAATGTATGCTTAAAGTGCTCGCAGCCCATAGCAGGATACCATTGTACTCATAGATATGGTTAGGGAGGGCTCTGGTCCTCCAGTTCATCCACAGATATTGAACGGGGGTTTGTTACTATACGCCAGATTGATCTGACTAAAGCGGACGGGATCCTTTGGGACTCCACTGAGGTAAAATAGATGGGGATCTGTTGTCCCAGGATATTAATTGTTTCTTCCGCCATATTGAACGCTGCCCCAAATCGCTGCATGAATGCAGCTCCAATCAACATGTCATAGTTATTAGGCAGGACCTCCACGGGTGTGGAAGCCCTGACTAAGCTGAACCTCAGGGGTAAAGCGTTGTAAGCCCCCTCTGACACAGTGCTCTGTGCCCCGGCGATCTCATACACTACTCTATGTTCCACATCAGGCTTCAACGGAAGCTTATCCATGAGCTTGGTGGAGATTATAGTGACTGGCGTACCAGTATCTATAATAGCCCTTTTTTGTCTAAACAAAAATATCAATGTAGGTACACTATAAATAATAGGAATCATAGGTGTTTATTACATGAACATTCACGGCTTTTTGTTATCAAGGAAAGTGGCAATACTAGCGCTTACATGAGGTACTTCTGGACAATCTTATCTACTGGAATTACAATGTTTACCCCCACTAGGGAGGAGACATCCAGAGTGGGTCCAACTTACTTGTGCCGTTTTGTTCAAGGATTTGCTAGGCATATGGCTTTTGCATATCTGGCAGAACTCAGAGCCTGAAGGGTTATGGTCACTCACTTGAATTGAGTCTAAGATATTGTGGGTAAGTTGTCGATATAAGTCATTGGGGCGGGTACCAGGACCAACACAACAAGGATTATTGGAATCGTCAGGGACAAATAAATTTGGATCAGCGGAGGTAGAGCGTCCCATCTCTACACCACTCGAGCTTTTTCCTGTCCATTCATGAAAGTTGGTACTGCATGAACATAAAGGTTGCCAGGGAAGTTAGCTGCATAGTGGCCTTTTTGGCTGCACAAAAAACAAGCATTCATAAATGGCTCTCGTCTATGGATCACACCCAAAGGTCCAGGTAAGAAGTTAAATGAAGAATTGTAAATAGGCTGGGGACGAGATGGTTAGGCATAAGGAGGGCGGAAGGGACCCGCTGTTATATTGAGTGGGCGAGTATTACTCAAAGGATTATAACTGGGTTGTTGCAGTCTATTTCCCTGCGAGGATGTGGCGGAGATTGAAGGGTCCTTCTGGTCCAAGTTGGGAGCGATTAAGGTGACAGAGAGACGGCATAAAAAGTTAATGATTTGTAAAAGCTCTACATCTTCTTTATTATGTGGGTCATAATGTTATACAGTTTTTAATATGGCTTAACCGCCGCTGTCATTACTATGCCCATGTCCTCGTTGGTTAAGATATTTGCTGCCACTAACACATGAGCTTCATCCATGAACTGCTCCACAAACTCCACCATCGACTCGTTCTTTTAAAACTGTATTGTCAGGAATTTGGCCTTGCGCTGCGCCATCTTTGCCACGCATTAAACAGATAAAGCACAGTCTCCTTCACCTCTTGATATGTTACAGCACTACTCTTAAGGTAACATGTGACCTGATCAGCGCTCTCAACATCCAGAGCGGATAACAACAGTTTAGCTTTCCGCTAATCCAATGCTCCTTCCACGGCAAATTTTAAAAATCTTAAATATCTGTGCATGTTTCCATCATGACTGAAAGGCGGCAACTTCTCTATCCATACGAAATCACCCATCACAGTGCTTCAGGCGTGGGGAACAGATGGGATAGGTTTAGATAAGCCAAAGGGAACATCATCTTGTGGGCAAGAATAGGGTCATGAGGATGGATGCAAATGTGACTTAGTGGACCTGGAAGAGGTTGGATTGCAGGGAGGAATTGTCACAGCCCCTGGGGGATACTTACTGGCTAATCCTTAGTATTCCTCACCAGAATCGTCGCTAACTGCACCCTTACCTCCTTCACCAGTCTGTTAAACGAAAAGCTCATATATTATCCACTATACTATGACCAAATAGCACCAACACTGCCCATCTCTAGCCCCCTGCCTAAGCTCTTTGAATTCATTCTTTAATTCATTGCAGAATTCCCACTTTGTGTCCAGTTTGAACTCCATTTATTGAAGCCATAAGAGGACATCCTCCAATGTGCCCTGCATTCTCGTGTTATGCCATCCAGCGTTGCGCGTTTGTTAATTTGCTTTGGTCATTTGGTTGATTAGAGTGGCTCATTCCTGCACCAACTCCTCATTAGACCGTCGAAAGTTATCCAAGCGCACTTGCATATCAGCATACTCCACCATTTTAATGAATGGAAGAGTAATGGCTCAGCCCCAAGCTACCCAAAAGGCACTCTCCAACTGATTAATCTGACCTATCAATTGGCTGTATTCTGAGGTCACTAAGTAAGAGCTGGTTAAATGGTCAGCCATCATTTAGTTACTCCATCTAGCTCAAAGTTGACTGAATTCAATTGACACTGCATTGTATGATCAGTCATCCACCGGTATAACAGGGTAACCCGTTCCCTTGTCTGAGCCAATGCCATGTCAAATCCTTCCACCCATAAGACATTTTCACCATAAAGCGCTTGATGTTACTACACAGTGTCATGACATCCCATATCCATTCACCTGAAATCACGAACCGTTCTAATAATTCTCCTACTACTTTGGGTAGCTTATGATTTAAACGTGGAACTAATTTGTCCAGGCGATGGTGAATGTCCATGACACGACTGCCTACATGAACTAACGCCCATGGAATTCTGAGAAAGAGTGGTCAAGGTGATCAAGTAAAAAGAGTGTCATTATGTTGCGTTTAGACAAAAAGCATGACATCATTAATCTCAAAGTTATGTAAGGCCAACACATGCAGTAGTTGTTGGACCAGAGGATGAATGTACGCAACCAGGTATTCCTCAGCTCCATGGGAGCTGAGCTGGCGAGACAACACCATTATGGCTGCGTCAAGGTAAGATATATACAATTCATAACGGGGTTTCTTGGCCAAGTTGATTATAAAACAGACTCAGGGCATGTTCACCCACATCTTTTCATAGAGGCGGTAACCCACAAAAGCCATTACATGAATCCTGCAGTTGCTGAGAGGTTACATCAGTGGACCTGCCCTGTTGGTCAGACTCTAACGTGGGACAAGCTTCTGATTGCAGCTCCATCCTGGGGTCTTTGTCTCCTGGTTATGTCAGTGTAAATAGTTACTGTTCCTCGTTAGATGTCTCCATTGGTTCATGGATTATTTGGTTGTGCGACTCAATTAAATTCTAATATAATAAGTGGGGGCTCATCATGATGCCCTAATTGCCGTTATACTACAGTTGACCAGTGGCCCCCTGTAGTGAGCATTACTGTTAACTTTTGGCGGTATCGCTTAGATCCACTACACTGGTTGCTCAGGTTTAACACCACTGAGCAATGGACAGACAATATGAAGATTGCTGATCCTTAGTAAATTACAATATGTAAAATATGGAGCTATCGCTCCAACTTACACTATTTATACATTCAAAACTTAGACTACCCTGATACTTTCTTCCTTGTTTCATTACAAAAACCTCTCCCTTCCATTCTCTCATTCAGCTATATATCTTCAATCGTCTCGGTTAATTTTTACCTGTCAGATTAGTAACTATATATTCCCTACAATTTTAGGGGTTTCATCACATCATCAAGGCTTTGAAGGAATTCCCTTGATTCACCATACTACTATTACTTTGCTTGATTCGCTCACATTGACATAGTATTTCCCTCAACCTTAAGGCTCACCTCAACTCATATATTGATCTGCCAGATATATGGCTTAAAGTCCAGTCATATCAAATTTCTCACCACTTGGTTTATAGTAACTCCAGAAGCAAGGGACTTGATAGACTATTCATCATACCTCTATCATAGGTGATAACGAAAGGTCCGTCCCAAATGAACCCAAGCTTCTCACTTCTGGGTGTGATCAGTTTGATAGTATTAAACCAAGTATGATATAAAAAAGGGTAGAGGATGTATGAGCTCATTACCTGTTCAGCCTTTTCTAATGTTTTAGCTAGATTTGTTATTGCATAAGATTGTAGCTAAAAGATGTGTTAGCTAACCTCCTCATGGGACTTGTCAAGATCATCAATTCTAGTGAAAAAAACACCTTTATTTAAGAGGGCTGGTAACCAAAGTTTCCAACCATATAAAACGTGATAATGAGACATTTTGAGGATCCAGTGATAACTAATATGATATGCCATAAGGTTACTAGGATGTACCTTTTCCAGTGATGAGAGTCTGAGGGGGCTATTTTTTGTAAAATAGAAGCCAAGGTCTCATTCACTCTTTCTATAGTACCATTCATAAAATGGTTATAGGGTGCTGATAAGAGTTGTTATGCTCCCATAAAGGTAAATAGAACCTTGACTATTCTAGAGGTGGAAAATTTTCCGTTGTCACAGAGTATAACCTGTGGGCAACCATGGTGGGTAAAAATGTACTGATGAAGAAAGGTTAAGTAGCTTTGGCAGATTGGGCTGGTAGAGCCACAGCCTCAATCCATTTTGAAAGTGATCAATTCCTACTAAGATGTAGCGATTACCATTGGTAATTTGTGGTAGGGGACCTAAAACATCTAAGCTTATTGTGTGCAATGGTTGTTGAGAGGTAGTAGGTTGATCTTGATACTTGTTCTTGAAAATTTATTGATTTTTTCATATTAAGCAGGCATCCAGGATTTTGATAATGGGTTCCATAATTCTCTCCCATAAGTACCAATCTTTAATCCACTCAGATTTTTCACATTACGCCATGCCTAAGGGTAGAGTGGGCCTCCATGATAGCAGGTACTCGCTCCAAAGGTCGAAGTTAGGTCAACCAATTTGCCCCTACCTTTTTATATAACTGCCACTCTCTACTTTGGTGTTGAAGGAGTGTCGCAATAGCATTTTCATGACAAAATAATTCTCATTGTCCCAAGCATCGGGGGTCATTAGGAGGTCATGCAAATTCTCAGCTCCACTATTTTTATATAAAGACCAGGCAACTGAGTCAACCCATTGACATTCATATGGTGTGTTTTCGCTCATTGTTCACTCTTAATCTTAATGAAAAGATTAAAGGACCAACGAGAAAACGTCAGGTAGGATTATTGATATTTGTAGCCATTTTAAGGAGGCGTTTTCTGGTAACCATGGCAAATGTAGTTCCATATAGAAAAGGGCGGTGATATTTTACTGCGAGTAGAAAAGCAATAAATTTCTTTTCTGTGAAGCTATAGTTGTGTTCAGCTTTTGAAAGCATTTTGCTGAAATATGAAACTGGGTGATCCACCCTGTTTTAATCTAATTGATTCATGATGGCTCTAAAGGCTTAATCATAGACATAAGAAAACAAAATGAAAGCCATACCATATCTCTGGATAGCTCAGGATAGGGCGTTCTTGAAGCAATTTTACTAGCATCACAAACGCGGCCTTATGTTAAGCACCCCAATCAAAATGATTGTTATTCACCATTATTCAATTGAGAGGCTCACTGAGCTGAGCAAACTTTGGGATAGATTGTTGGTAATACCCATCATACCCTGAAACACCTATATCTCATAAGTTTTGAGGCGAAGAATTTTTGATTTTTCTTCAACTTTATCTTGTAAGAGTTAAATTTTTTCCTGTGAGATAACATGTCCAAGAAAATCTAATATCTTTTGGTAAAAACTGCATCTTGATGGTTTTAACTTAATGTTAGACTCACAAAGTTGTTGAAAAAAATTCATAAAGGTGAAAATTGTTCATTTAATGTTTTAGAGAAAGCCATGATGTTATCAAGGAACTATCTTAGAACTTATCTTCGGATCCTGTAAGATATGATTCATCACTCATTGGAATGATGCGGGAGCATTGCACAACCATTCAGGTAGTTGAGTGGGCTGAAATAAGCCTTCACTGCAAATGAGAGCGCATTTCTCCTGATCTTGCAGGTAAAGGTCCATTTGTAAGTATTCTCTGGCCAAGACTAAAGCAGAGAAAAATTTGAAGCCAGAGAGTTGTGTGAGAGCATCATTGATGCAAGAGATAGGATAACTATCTTTTTTCATGAGGTTATTCAATTTTCAGTAGTTCATAACCACCTGATAACCTCCGTTTTTCTTTTTAGTAAGCAAGAGAGGAGAAGCTAAGGGATTTGGGAAGGTACTAGTAACCCAGCGTTTAGTAACTGCTTATGCTCTGTCCTCATTTGTTGCTCTTTGACCTTGGACTTATGATAGGATTAGATCAGATAGGACTATTAACACTAACATCAATTGTGTGGCTCCAATCATACATATGCCCATAGTCAGTATCCATATTTAAAAAAATCACCGTAGGTATCAAATAAAGAGTGAACTTCTTCAATCTTAACCGAGGTTAATTTTCTAAAAATGAATGTTAGGCAAAGTACATATAGTTTTTCAGTATGTAAGTCCTTATCTAACAGAGAACTGACTAAGTAAACTTTTTTAATTTCCTCAATGAGGATTAGTAGACCTCTTCCTATCTCCTGATGCTTCCTCATAATATTGTGTTTTTAGTGATATTTCCCAATACAGTGTTGGTAAGTCGCTGATAGGCAAGATCTAGTATACCAGACAATACTCGAGGTTCTAAAGAACTTACTTCATAAATGCTTGTTATGTGTAATAAGTGGGTTTGGGGATTTTGTAGGTTAATCTTGGTGTCAATCACACGTTATTCTCCAGACTTGATTAATATCTCTTCTGAGGCATATGAAAAATGCCTTCTAACGCGTCTACTGAATTAGAAAACTTCTTTGTAATCTGCCCAGAAGTTGTATAGTTCAGTGATAATGCAGAGGAATGGTACTCAACCAGACAAGAGTAATCTTTCTTATTGATATCTTTATTGTTTAAAACCAATGGGAACCTCATAGTTGACCAGAGTGAGATATTCTTGTTTCATGTTGATAATTCCATTTTACTCAAGCATATATTGAGTGCCAATAGCATATCATAATTGTTGTTATTCAAGGCCATAGTAGGTGCTGACCGGTTAAGCTTCACAATTATGATTTTGTAAGGAGTAGTATGCCCAATAGCGCGAATATCAAGACTCGCAGTTCCATACTCCATGGAGTATTCCAAGTCTGAAGCCAACTTAATATTTTTGATAAGTTTTAAGGAGATAACATTAAATGAGGAACTCGGTGTCAAGGATGGCCATAGACCAACACCTTGTTGGTGATGAACTCTACCTTGATTATAGTTCTGCCAAATGTAGAGGGAGAGCTAGAGCCTCCTTGAGACAGAAAGTGGAGGCAAGTTTGTAAGAATTTTTGTGATATTTATATTTAATGGTTTGTAAAGTATGAACATGTTAATAGGTCTGATCAAAAAAGGCAAGGAACTGGTTGACGTCACTAGCGGTATTGATAATCTCAGGGCACCCCAGAACTTGTCTAAGATATGTTTCGTTGGGTATTGTGGCCTTATTTACCCCTAAGGGTTCAACTGATCCTGTATCTATACTTCTACTGGTGCTACTAGGACATAATTTCCAACGTCTTCATAACCCCCTTCAGATTCATCAAAGGTGTTATCTATATAAGTCAGAGGAGTTATAGGAGAGATGTCAGAGTCAGGCACATAAGTTTCTTCAGCTTTCTTATTATGACACAACTTGTCAACGTGCCATTCCTTGTAGCAGTATATGCCCTGAGGCGCTCAACTACCGTTTTGGCCTTGGGAGAAGGCGTTTCAGCTGCAGCGGCATTTGGATTGAGCTTTTTGGTGGTTGGCTTGGAGATCTTGGACTCAGCATCATTTGGTGGAGTAAAGTCGGGTTTTGGCTGCACCTGGGGGCAGGTTTCAAGATGCTGTAAAAATTTACTCTAGTGGTTATATTGTCAGTCATCAACCCAGTAATCTATTTACTACACAGGTTAGCTTTACTCGTGCACTTCACGTTGTATAGAATGTATTAATTGATAATAGTATGGAGACTATTATCCATAGTTAAGATTGAACTATTATTAGGCCCAACGCTTTGGCCAGTACTTCTGATTAAATACTCTGTATGTCATACTTGTAGGATTTTTTCCCTATATTCTTGTCCACCCGACCTTCATTAAGATACCCTGGTGACAGTCTTTCTTGGCCCAACACACAGTTGGCAGTTATCCTTAATTGTGGTTCCTTCATCTCTAGATCCCCGCTCGGATCTTTACTCTTCTCTTTGAGAGCTTTCAAATTATTGCCTTCTGAAATATTATAATTGAGATGGAATGACACAATAGAAGCTGATAGTCTAACTATACACCAAATTGACAATATTACTGTAGATACTACTAATCTTAGTAATAATACTGTTTTTATAGTATATCCTAGGGAATTATATAATAGGGGATTCAGCTGTCTAACCCTTGGTTGACACCTCTTCACTGAAACAGCAGCTGTTGCCATTGAATCTCCCTTCCTCGTCTCAGCAGTGATGGTCTTCCTCATCCTGGCTAGGATTCCATCATTGGACATCCCTGAGACCTCAAACAGAAAGAGCCGGAAAATGTGTCCCTAACATTTTCCTCTCAATCCAAGCAAATCAAGCATAATTGGCTAGCGACCTGCTTAGGTAATGGGACTTATTACCCATTATAGCAGGTCACTTCATCAACTGATTGATTTGCTAGTTGCAGGCGGCATCACTCGCCTTGCAACTCACTATTCCTTCCCAATCAGTCAGTGATGAAACCCAACCAATACCAATCAGTACACCTGATAGTTAATCACTATCAGATGCCCTTTTTGTCAGCCACTTCGCCCAATGAGATCTTAGGTATTCATCTGGATTGATCCATGATGGATACGACCAAGTGAATATCCCAAAATCCCCTGAGCATAGTTCCTCCAAAACTTAGGCTAACCAATTTCCAATTCACTTCGCCTTAGGGAATTTTCCTCTAGTGACACCAGGTAATCTAGCAGGCTGGGAATATGGGCAAAAATCCCAACACATCCCCCCTCTTACCTATATTTCCAGCGAGAATAGGACCGGGGCATGAGAACACCACTTCAGACACTTGATTGAATATTTCATTGGTTCAAGCGGAGTACACTCGTCAATACTCAACGCTGCTCAGGACAACCTTTGGCATATAGCGTTCTTCCTCTTCCTTCTCACTACCGCCTTCTCAGAGAGCGGTCCCCATGACCTTCTATCATTCTGGGATGATCAATTTACTCATGACGATATTAGTCCTGGGATCCAGTTTTCCCCCCATCAGGGTATATGACCCACTGTCATATTCAGGACTCTTGGTCCGGCGTCCTTGAATTCCTGATTTTCTCCTCATCCTAGACAGGAGACTCTTGCCATCAATGTTCATTTCACAACTTGATTAAGAATACTTATTTCTATTTATTCTCATTATTTTTCTCATAACATCTTGGCTGTAAGTCATTCTTAATTCTTCCCTTGGAAAGCTTATCTCATTAATTTTGAAATTAACAATCCCCTAAATTGAAGCCTAATGGATTATAGAGTGCATAATGTCAGCTTCTATATAAGTCCGACATCCCCTCTCGTCCAGCTCATATATCAAATTCTGAATCATGCTACCAGCAGCTCCTCAACAGTCTGTCTGATCCAGACCTCCATGTCTTCCAGCAGATGAGTCAGGATGCTTGACGGAATCTTTTTTATAGTCCTTCCAGGACTCATACGCCTAGTCTGGTGCAATTGGCTAGTCCTTCCATCAAATTACCAGAAATGGTAACTAATCCCTCTGAGACCAGGCTGGCCATCACTTCAAACAACTCTCGGCCAACTTTTCCATGCAGTCAATTCCAAAATTGGACTTCAAAACCCACCTGGATTTGGCTCCTTTCACTGATGCTCTGAACATCATCATAGATGCTCTGGAGATTATGCTGGTTGCTCTGGATCGTTTGTCCATGGCCAGGTCAGACTTGCTCCCTGAGTTCCTCTTCTGACTTGGTCAATTTTACAAACCTGCTGTACTGGTTTCTGAGATCTCAATCGGTAACAGCAAACACTTTGAGCTCCCCTATGCTGAATTCTTGGCTTAAGTCACCGAGGCTTTGACATTAGCACTGAACCCCTTTGATCTAGATAACCTTCTGGATTGGGATACTGCCGCTTATGCTCTTCACTTTGCTGGCCATGTTATTCGAAGTTGGTTTATGAAGCTTTAAGCCTCGCCTGGCTTCCACTGGTCATTCAGCTTTTTAGCTTCCGTGAAGCCCATAGTTGCCATTTGCAGGAGGCAATCTGCTCTCTGCACAACTACCTCTTCTACGGAGATTCCCATTGTTATCTTCCACTGATGGCGTTGATAGGGGCATGATTCAGCAACCCTCATCGAGTATTCCTTCTTTGCTTCCAGCTCACATGTCCAGTGTCCTTAATGAAGCCTGTCAGCAGGCGCTCAAGACAAATCTTCTGGCTCCGGTGCCATATCAGGAGTACTCAGGGTTAATCGCTGATTGCCTCTTTCTTTATTGCTTCTTCCCTTCCGCTCTGAGGTTTCGTGATTGGCATCTTCCAACATATCAATTTCCCTTCCCCTAGTCACGTTTTCTCAGGGCTCAGCATCCGCTCAAAGAACATGGTTTCATGTAGGTCTCACCCTTGCAAGCATCTGATTGCATATCAATTTCAATGGGCTGTTTCTTCCTACCGCAATCCATCCTCCCTCCCCCAAGAGGTGACATAGGCAGAATCATCCCCATACTGAGGACAATCAATAAAAATAAAATTTACAAACATATATCAGCTTTTTTATCTAGATAGTTCAAAAATCCTTTTTCCAATATCTTTTATCGATTTTTTTCTTTAATCTTTTTTCCTATGGGACTTGACCTTGTTTTGGTACAGAGGTCCATTTTTCCCCCAAACTGGGTCCTGGGTACTTAAACCTACCAGTTTTCCATGGTTCAGAGGTCCTTTTTTGGACTTAACCATCTAGATTGGTTCAGAGATCCTTTTTTGAACTTGACCTAATCATCAGAACATGACCAACTTAATGGTTCATTTTTCCTTTGGGAGCTCTTTTATTTTTTTACTCAATCTAATGCTTTAGATACTTAGCGTGGCCTTGATTTACAACTCTTCCATCCAAGAGATTCTTGATGGAGTAAGCATCGGTTGCCACCTTGGCAATTACTTTGAACGGACCTGACCACAACACATCCAATTTGTTTCTTCATCTGAAACCATGCATATCTCAATAGGTGACTCTTTCTCCTATTCAATATTCTTTTAATGCCTGTCGGTTCTTGTCATCCATTGATTTCACTTGTATCCTTTTCTCTAAAGTAGTATCAAATGCTTGCAATTTCAAATTGATCAGGATACTCATCAGTCAGTTTAAGTATTGTTTGGTACTCATCCCCAACGTAGGTTCTACTACCAAAT
>JAKSZP010008733.1:0-26048 GCA_022478985.1 Massospora cicadina | reverse complement strand
AGTTATGCAGGAACGAAGGCTGCTGGTTGGCCTTCAGTCAGAAATCTGGGAAAAGACTGACTGGATCGAAATGCTCACAATTGACAACTTGCAGCTTAGGCTGGAGTTAACTGAACTCAAGGCAAATTACCTCAAAACCAGAAGGCAGCTCAAAGACAGCCACCTCAAAAAAATAAATTGCTCAGACAGCAATGGATCGCGAATTGAGGAACTTAATACCATATTTTCCAAAGATCAATCTGAATTACCTATAAGGGCCTTAGCTGTTGTTTTTGTTTGGCTTCAAACCCTAGTTACACATGAGACCTCTGAGTCAACTATGAGGGACTTAGCCAACGTTTTTGTCCAGCTTTAAACCCTAACCACACCAAGCATTATCACTGACCTGGTTTGAAATTTGCCTGAGGCTCTGTACGCCCCCAAACTTGAGTCCTCTGACCCTCAGGCCACAACTTGCTCCCCTAGGCCAAGGCTTGGAGGGGGCTCTGTCAGGATTTTCATGGGTTAGATGAAAGCCTTGTTTAGGGGAAGGATTGATACCCCCATTTGAGGGACATAAATACCAAACGGCTCAAAAAGATTTAATAAGAGTCAAATCTATAGTATTAACAAATATACCAAATTTGGGGCTTTGTATAAATTACTACAAACTTGAAGAAACGTTACATCCCCATTCCTTGAGACATGTGACCTTGGATATCACTTGACCTGGTCACTAGGGCATCGAGATCCAAGTAAGGATAAGAACAGTGGGCAATCCAGAAGGCCAGGAGAAACCCTACTTGGATGGGGCCACAATGATCCTTGAGGCACCATGTCCCCACATACCCTATGAAAATCCCTGAATATTAGTCTAATAAAGTACTTTCGTTCATAGGACTATTTTACCTTATTTTTTATTAAGTTTAATTTATACAAATGATCAGAGTCTCGTCCATTGTCATGTCTGAAGCTGCCCATGTCCTCTCATATGATGCTAGCCCCTTGCTTCAGCCTACTTGTTGGGTTCCCCAGCATTAGCACCAGCAAGCGCAACTGGGGGAAACCCAACACAGGAATATTTAAAATGGAATAAAATTTGCCATGGAAGGATCATCAGATTGGTGGAAAGCTAAACAGTTGTTATCCGCTTTGAGTTTTGAGAGTGCTGACTAGGTTGCATGTTATTTTTAGAGTAGTTTTTTATTATATCAAGAGGTGAGTGAGATGGTGCTCCGTCTATTTGGGGGCGTGGCGAAGATGGCGCAGTGCAAGGCCTACTTTCTGACAATACATTTATAAAAGAATGAGTCTCTGGTGGAGTTCATGGCGGAACTCATGTGTTAGTGGGAGCTAATATCTTAACCAACGAGTATTGGGCATAGCAATGATGGCAGCGGTTAAGCCAAATTGAGAACTGTATAACGCTATGACCCACATTTTTCAAGAAGACGTGGATCTTTCATAAATTATAAACTCTTTAAGCCATCTCTCTGTCACATTTATGCTCCCAACTTAGACCAGAAGGCCCTTGCAATTGCTGCTGCATCCTCATCAGGAAATGGACTGCAACGCCACAGTTATAATTCGTTGGGCAATACTCGGCCACTCAATATGTCATCAGGTCCTTTCCGCCCCCCTTAAGCACAGCCAGCTCACCCTAGGCTGAATTACATTTTGTCATTTAACTTCTGACCTGGACCTTTGGGCGTGGCCCATATATGAGCAATTTATGAATGCTTGTTTCTCATGCGGTCAAAAAAGCCACTATGCAGCTAACTGCCCCAGCAACCTGAATGTTTATTTAGTAATAACTGTCCTGAACAGACAGGGAAAAGCTTGAGTGGAGTAGAGATAGGATTCTCTAACTCCGCTGATCCAAATTTATTTGTCCCTAATAATTCCCATGAGTCTTGTTGCATTAGTCCCAGTACCCAACCTGACGACTTATTATATCAATCAATTTTCTCATGATATCTCAGCCTCAATTCAAGAGAGCGACCATAAGCTTCAGGCTCTGAGTTTTTCCAAGATGCATAAAAGCCATATTCCTGGCAAATCCTTGAACAAAATGGCACAAGTGAAATAGACCATCACCAGACGTTGGCTCTATAGTGGGGGTAAACGTTGCAAAACCAGTAGAAAAGATTGCTCATGAGTATCCTCATGTTGGCGCCGTCATTGTCACTTTTCTTTGTAAAAAAATTATAGGATGTTCATGTAATAAACACCAACAGTTCTTCTTATTTGGAGTTTACATACTGTGATATTTTAGTTCAGAACACAAAAATCTGAGCTATTATAGATACTGGTGCACCAGTCAATATAATCTCCACCAAGCTCGTGGCTAAGCTTTCGCTGAAGCTTATGTGGAGCACATAGTAATGTATGGGACTGTTGGGAACAGAGCACTGTGTCAGAGGGAGCTTACAGTACGTTTCACCTGAGGTTCTGCTCAGTCAGGGCTTCCGCCCTTGTGGTGGTCCTGCCTAATAGTATATACAAGTTGATTGGAGCTGTGTTTATGTGACAATTTGGGGCAGTAGTCAATATGGCAAAAGAAAAAATTAGCATCCTGGGACAACAGATCCCCATCTACTTATTCTCCAGTGGAGTCCTAAAGGATCCAATCCGCTCCAGTCAGATCAATCTGGCGTACAGTGATGGGGTGATACCTGTTCAATATTGGTGGATGAAGCGGAGGACCAGAGCCCTTCCTAACCAGATCTACGAGTACAACGATATTCCACTATGTGATGCAAGCTCTCTAATAATACCTTCTGGGCATCAGGTCATATTAGGGACGGAGCTTCAAATAGACATCCCAGAAGGTTTAAATGGGGAGATTATGGGGCCCTACCTGCAATCTATGCTCAAACCCATGTGGCTCCTGGGTTACTGTTACCAGGGCATGTGGAAGTGAAAGTATCAAATAGTAAACCTACAGAAGGAGTCTATAAAGGTCCAAAGGCACCAAGTGAGGCTTATTTACACTTGACCCCTATTGACGAGGCTCATTATATTCACAACTTCAGTTCTTAGAACCTATGCCTACTGATAAAATCCCTCATTTGGCATAATGACATTAGTTCCGCATGATGCTCTGATTGGGCTGTCAGAGGAACAGAAGGATATGGTGATGGCCTGTTTAAAAAGATACCAAGAAATTTTCTCATCTACCAACCACAATTTGGGATGTGTGGGGGGTTGTGCATCAGGTGGATATGGGCGATTACCCCCCATTCATTCACATCCTATTTGACACTTGAAAGCTGCAGAGGAAGTTGTCTCCAATGAGGTAGACCAATTAATCAAACAGAGGACGTTAAAGCCATACAAGAATCCATGGGCATCTCTGGTGTTAATTGTAATAGAAAAGATGGCACCAACTTGGTGGTCATTACTGGAAGCTTAATAGCATCACAAAGAAAGATTCTACCCCCTCCCACAGATTGACAATGCTTTATAAACGACAGGGAGAGGCTAACCATTTTTTGCCATGGATTTAATATTGGGGTACTGCTATATTGAGTTGCCAGCTGCAGAACAGTAAAAATGTGCTATAATCACCTCAAAGGGGTTGTACTAACCTACGCATATGCCCCAAAGGTTATGTAATGCCCTGGCTACGTTCCAGTGGGCTATAAATATGATATTAGGTGATTTGAAGCTGTCCTATGTTTTAGCATACCTCAACAATATCAATGTATTATCTCATACATACACGGAACATCTGAGCCATTTGGAACAAGTGTTCCGCCATCTTGCTGATTCTAACATCAAGGTCAATCCTTGGAAGTTCATATTTTCAAATAATAATTGGAATACCTTGGGTTTTTGGTAGACAAAAAAGGGCTTAACCTCAGACAGCTAAGGTGTAAGCTATAAGTAAGATGACTTGGCCAGACAATAAGCGAGATCTAAGTGTTTTTGGGGATGGTCAGTCATTAATGGCAGTTCGTTCCTAACTTTAATTGTATTGGGACACAGCTTTTTGAGTTATTTAAGAATAACGCCACCTTTGACTGGACTGAATGATTCCAAAAAGCTTTTGATGTCTTGCAGACTGCGTTGTTGAGAAAGCCTGAGTTGCAATATCCTAATTAAAAAAAGGGATCATAGTGCAAATGGACGCATCATTTTCCGTTGTAGGTTCATATTATCCCAGAAGGATGATGATGGCGTAGAGCACACCATCACGTTTTGCAGCTGAAGCTTAAATTGTCATGAACAAAATTACACAGTGACCGAGTGGGAGTGCTTATTGGTGATATATGCATACAAACAGTTTTGGGTATATCTCCATGGGGTGAAATTCCAGTGGTAATGGATCATGCATTCTTGCGCTGGCTGCAAAATCTACGTATCCCTGAAGGATGGTTTTCTCAATGGGCGTTGAAGCTCCAAGAATATGATTTCAAGATTGTATACCAGCTGAAAGCAAAACATCAAAATGCAGAATGTCTTTCACAGCTATCAATGGTCGTTATTAAGGCGGATTTAGCCAAAATTTGTATGAGAAGATGGTGGTGGGAAAATATCATGATGAGCTGCCGCAAGTGATCAAAATGTTAGATGAGCATAAATGGGATAACTTCTTATGAGATGGGGAGTTATATAAGAGGATTGGGGAATTGAATCTGAGTTTCCTTAAACCCTCTGCTAGACCAGCGATTATTATGGATGCACATTGGGTGGTAGTGCATGGTGGGTTGCAGAAAACGTTGGAGTTTTTGTGACCTCGCTACTATTGGGAGAGCATGCATTATGATGTTCTGGAGACGGTTAGCTGTTGTCATCAGTGCCAAGTGGAGAAACCTTTCTACAAGAGGACCACATAACAGCTGGTTAAGCCCCAGTTTGCCTGGAATACCATTTCTATTGATGTGATGGGGCCTTTGCCAACTGGCGCAAACTGATCTAAGTACATAATTATAACAAATGATCATCTGATGAGATGGGTGGAAGCCAGGGAAATTAATAATTTGAGGTGGTCACCACTACCAAGTTTATTATGGAGTGTGTCATAAAACGGCATGGCTGTCTGAAGTTCACTTTAATGGACAATGGAACTAATTTCACTTCACATATTCTGCCATTTTGAATGAACTGATGGTAATCTGTGGGGTCTTGAATACACCTTGCCATCTGGAATCCTATGGTTTGGTGTAACGGGTCAACGTTAAATTGGTAAACATACTCCACAAGCTTGCAAAAGATTGACCCTCTGAATGAAGTGCCCTCCTACCCACAGCTGTCTTTCTGTATAATATCAGCTACCATTCGTCCACCAGCAAGAGTCCTCTTCAACTGATTTATGGTAGAAATCTGTCTTTACCTGCCCTGCTTTACTATTGTGTGTAGAATACTGGCTGCGTGAAACTGCAGCGTTATTTGACCATTCTAGTAGAGACGCTGATAAAACTGCAAATAGAAGCATATATACAGTTTGGCTAAGAATATTCATGAACATGTGGCTGACCAGTGTAGACATGGTAGACTCCCACAGTTTGCTGTAGGTGATCATGTCTTGTTCCACGACCAAAATGAATTTGGAAAAAGAACAAACTTGCTAGCATTTGGACTGGCCCGTTTTAAGTAATTGAGAAGACTGGTAATGATGCCTACACCATAAAGAAACCTGTGGGTGGTCAGATTATCAACTGAGTTCACGCGAAGTTCCTTTGAACATACAAGCAATAGGAGCTTATTGTCCTTTCAAAGAGTGGGTAATGTCAAGAAAATGATATGACTGGACAATAAGCTATACATTATGTCATATCATAAATTAGAGTTAAGGTGAGCCTCAAGATTGAGTGGAAAATATATTGATGTAAAGCAAATTGATTGTAGCCTCAATAGATCTGCAAATTAAAGGAATAACACCAAGCCCTTTAGATAAATGAAAACTCCTAAAATGTAACAAATATGAAATTACTAAGCAGAGGGTGGAATCAACCTAGAATATTAAGATAAGAGTTGAGCGGAATAATGAGAGGGGAGGGTTTTTGGTAGTCAACAGATAGATTCTGCATCTTTATATTATAATAAAAGTGTCAATTGGTTCAATTGCTCCATATTATAACGGTTTTTTATTAAGGATCAGCGATTTTTATATTGTCTGTTCCATTGCTCAGAGGCTAATGCCCTGTGCAAACCAGCTCAGCAGATTTAACTTGTATAACCAAAAAGTAACATTTTCATTCCATCGTGACACCAACCTTGTGATTACCCCATTCATGATGATCAGGTCTGCCCCTGATCACTCATAGTGGGCATGAGTTTAGAACAGCTTTTCATTTGCCCCTTGTGCTTCAAACTCGATCATTTTAAGCGCAAAAACCCACAGTTTCTGCCTCCGCCGCTCCCACAGCTCCCCTCTCTGACGTCACCCCAGCTGCCACTTTTGTCATGGAAACGGCAGAAGAAGTTTAGACTGGCCTGCCAGTCAGGATGTGTGAGCACTGAAAAAGCAAGCCAGAATGCCAGAGGCATTGCTAACCAAATGACGTTGTATGGAGCTGGCATTGTGAAATGACGAATTGTTGGTGTGGAACAACAGTGAGTATGATCCTGATGAAAAACCAGATTGAGCCCATCCCAGACCCAGGGGGTCTTGCTGCAGAGGGCGGAATCACAGAAATAGTTTCTATGAGTTCATCGGCATACAGGGTTGTTTTGACTGGGGGAGGCAAGGAGACAAATTCTTGCTTGTAGTTGGTGGATGTAAGGCCACAAGATCCCCATATACTGTTGTTGGAAGTTCATGATAGCAGGGTTGTAGTGCCATAAGTATCTGACTCGCTGAATCCAATCAATGATAGAGGGGGCCATAGTGACCATAAGTACTGGTAGAGCCCATCCAGTATATGGACTGATGGGCCACCAGGGGAAAGCCATAAGGGATGCGTCCAGAACAAATCAACACAATAAAAAAATTGATTGGTTTTTGGCAAAATTTTATTTTAAGGAAAAAGGAAGAAAATCGATCAACAATTTTCTCAGTGCAATGCAACTGATTAACTAGTGGTTGATTGGGGTAGTGACAAGCCAGGATTGAGACCCTCAATTTTGACCTAACCAGCAAATTATTTTGGAATGGGTGGATTAGTTCACAGAAAACAGACATTGAAAAATTTGGCGGTGGGCTGAGATGCTGTTGGTTTGACCTCAAACATCCAAACTGAGGCTCAGCTATAATTCCACCAGTTGGTGCGACGGCGTTTGTCCTGATGAGCAGCAGAAATCCCCAAGGCCACCCCACATAGGGGCGGGCCCATTTAGTTGGGAACAGGTTTAGGATGCCCAACCTGCCCGCACTCAGTTGCTGGGCTTTTCGTTCAGTCAGTGGCTTTGCATTAGGTGCAACGCCTGAATTGCCAACAGGGGGCTTTGAACCCTCATCAAGGATGTCCAATGCTGTTACCTGCCCATTGGGGATGATCCCCAATGATTTTGGGAGGGTGGTGATTTTTTTGATTGTTGTGTTAACTGAATCAAAACTGTTAGGCATTCCAGCTGATAACTTGGTCTTCATACCTTTTGACCATTTAAAATCTGAACATTGGGCTGATTGCCGCTTGAATTAGTTGCAATTGATTTCATTTTGATGATCTTGGTGCAGATTTTGCTAATTTCTCATAACAGTTCTGCTGAGGTGAGTGTGGGTATTGGAGGCAGAATCTGAAGCGGAAGAGCTGTTACCCAGCGCTTGTCTACCACATGAGAGAGATCGCCCTGAGTAATGAGGGGTACAGCCATCATCTTTGGTGCCTTCTTGCTCGGGAATGGAAAAATGGCCTGATCAACACCCAGAGGACGTTCCCTGGGACTTACATTACCCTTTCATTTTTCCAAGGGAAGAGCTCCACCACCAGGAAACTGCACGAGAGCCACATTCTTGTGCGCCTTGGGTAACTTGATTGCCATAATTGTCACGACTTTGTGGGAGGCGGGGAGCTTTGGGGTGGGATATATGGAATGCTTTGACTAGTTCCATACAGTTTGTGCAATCGCGCACCTTGACCCAACTGTTTTCATATGCCAGAAACCCTTTCCAGCTCCCAGGGTATTGTACAGAACGTCAGGATTTTTGGGATGCCAGAATATTCTCTACCTCAGCCTCTTCCCCATTTTTGACAATAATTGGTTCAGGTTCTATAGGGATCACACCCTTGAAGGGTGACAGCTGGGAAACATGGAAGATGGGATGTTGCTTTCAATGCGCAGGAAGCTTCAACTGGAACACCCCATTACCCAATACCTCCTCCACCAAATGGGGACACAAGCGTTTACTAGCCAACTTGCGGGAAGGGGCCTAAATTTTAAGTGGTGGGTATTGAGCATAACATAGGAACCCACCATAAAATTGTGACCCAGGAGCTGCTTACAATCTGCAAACCGCTTGTAGTTGTCTATGGCTTTGGTGAGGTGTTCCCACAGTAGGGATTGAGTTGATCCGATGTGTTCATCATGGTCCGCGGCAGCTTGAACCTTGGGCCACAAGCATGGGCCAACTGAAAATGAAAGATTATAACCCAACGTTGCTTTGTAGGGGGAAAACCCAGTGGACGCATGAGTCCTGTTATTGTAAGTGAATTGGGCGAGAGGAAGATCATCAACCCAGGTGTCCTGCGCGGATGCAGCATAGCAATGCAAGTACTGTTCAAGGACTTGGTTAACACGCTCAGTCTGTCCATCATAATAGGGATGATATGCAGTGGAGCGACAGGGGGATATTTTTAGGATTGATAGGATTTCACTCCAAAGCCGCGCAGTGAACTGTGAGCCACGGTCACTGATGATCTCCTGGGGGAGACCAAACATCAAAAACACATGGCGTATAAAAAGGTGGGTGGTTTCTTCAGATGTAATCGCGGAAGTACAAGATATAAAGAGGAAAAATTTCATGAAATGATCCACCACCACCATCACCGCTGTGAAACCATTAGAGCAGGGGAGTTTGATGATAAAGTCCATGGACACAGATGTCCATGAACCCTCCACCTGCTGTAAGGGGTGCAGAAGGCTTTTTTTACTGGAGCAATCTGACTTAGCCCTGGCGCAAGTAACACAATTGGCGATCCATGCTGGAACCTCTTTTGTTAGACCTGCCCAATTGAAGGTCCTCTTGATCAAGTCAATGCATTTTTTGTTACCAGGATGCCCGACCATGGGGGATTTTGATGTGCATGGAATACTTCCGTTTAAAAAGGAGGGGGAACCCAGATGTGAGACCAAAAATAAATGAGTCCCTCCTCCAAGGAGTATAGGAAAGTTTATGACTTGGGTGGACCAACTGCTTTACCAACTTCACGCACTCAGGGCAGGCCATTTGAATGGCTAAAACCTGAGCCACTAGCGGAGTGTTGGGAGCCAAAGCGATGGATGAACTAATGGAGGGGAACAATTGACTGGATTTGGGTGGCAGGAATCATGGTAACGAGATCACTTCCTCTTGGTCCAAGGAACAGTGGGCGGGGCTGCAGCTTAGGAAATTGGGAAGTACATTGAGCGCACCTTTAATGAATTTGTATTTAAAGTTAAAACTGCACAGGTCCCGATAAGTTCAGGCTTGCTGATGCACCAATTTTTGGGGTTTACAAAAATACAAAAGTGCCTGATGATCCATGCAGACCATTAATTATGTTGAGCACCCTGTAACAGATACCTATAATGAGTAAATGACCTGCAACAGCTGCCAATTCCCTTGTTGTAAATGGCCTAAGACTGCTCCATGGCGGTGAACTTACAGGAAAAATAGGCGACTGGATGTTCCAAACCATCATGCTCCTGAAGCAACATCACTCCCACTGCTAACAACAAGGCATCTCATGCAACAATATTCAGCTTGGTGGGATCGGTGTGCTATAAAATGGGTGGAGACAAAAACACCTCTTTAATCAATTTGAACGCCTGTTAACATTGGGGCGTCCAACAAAATGGTACGTTTTTCCCTGTAAGGGGGTGGAGTGGTGCAGCCAGCTGGAAAAGTGCCGGGGAAAATTTTTTCAGGAAAATTATGGTTCCCAGGAAACTCCGAAGTTGTTTCTGGGTAGTTGGGGTTGGCTATTCTTGGATTGCATCTAACTTATTAGGAGGGATTGCATAACCATCTTTAAGGATGAGGTTCCCAAGGAAGGTAACATCCTCCTTGTAAAACTCACACTTGGAAGGCTTGATAACAAGCCTGCCTTATGTAAGGCGGCCACAAATGCCTCCAAGTCAGTAGTGTGTTGTTTGGGAGTTGGGGAGTGGACCAGAACATCATTGATGTATGCAACTGCACAGATAAACCAAAGATCACCCAGTACATTGTCAATCATATGTTGGAACATAGCGGGAGCATTTTTCAGCCCAAAGGGAATTACACGGAATTGGAAAATGCCGCGCTTTGTCCATATTGCTGTTAACCATTCTTGCCCTTTCATTACCCAAAATTGGTTAAAGGCATTCACCAGATCCAGCTTAGAGAACACACGAGATTTAGTGAATTCCTGGCTGATCGTCTGCTCCAGAGGCAAGTGGTAGGGATTAAAAATCATTATTTTATTTAAGTGGCCATAATCCATGCAGTGACAGAGAGAGAACCATCCGCTTTTTTAATGAAGATGATGGGGGAGGCAACGGGTGAGGTCTCCTTGAACAACCACCATTTTTTCAGCATATCGTCCAACCAGGTGTTGAGTGCAATTTCTTCCTCCGCTGTATGGGGATATAACAGACAGTTGATGTTCACCAACTCTATGGTCATTCAAAACCCACAATCAAACCTAGTGTGCAGAGGCAGGTGATCCACCTTTTCTGAGTCAAAGATACTTTGATAGCACATTAAACTCTCTGGAAAATTGGCCGGTATGCCCGCAGAAGTGACAAGGGAAGAGATAGAACTGCGGCCTTATGTCTTCTTAAGGGTGTCAATCAGAGGGAATTCACCCTCCAGTTGATCATTAGTAAATGACAACATATTAGACTCCAAGTGAATTTTGACATGTTGTCAGCACCACCACCCCACACCTAAGATCACCAGAAACACCAAGTTTGGCATAGCCAAAAAAACAATCGCAGAAGCTGAACTGGTAAATTGAAAAAGGTACTGGCCAGCGGATGACATACGAGGTCTGGGAGGCAGATGAGGCCACCATCACTGAGGGACCTGCATCCATTTTCAGTTCTAATTGTTGGGCCAACTTGACACTCATGAAGTTCTCCGCAGCTCCAGTATCCACCATGGCCTCAAAGGAGACATGATGCGAGCTGACACTGATTTTCATAGGCAATAGGAAATAAGCAAAGTTTTGTTTATTGGAAAATTCGTCCAACTCTTTTGCAACTGAAAAACTGATTGGCAAATTGGGGATAAGGTTGGGGCTTTTGCTGGAGTGAAAATTGGGAGTACAAGGGCGGGGGAACTATCTTCTTCCATCTGGGCCTTCACAGATTCATTTATAGGTGACTCTGTATCAGCCAACTTGGACATGGGGGTTGTGGCAGGATTGGCACCCAGTTCTACCACTGGTTCAGAGATAGACGCGTCGTCTGCATCTATGTTGGGTAATCCTATCATAAAATTTCCCTTCTGATAATGGGTAAATGGCGGGGGAAGGCATTTATAGTGGTTGCGGTGGCACATATTAGATCTACTGTTCTTTGAACGGTGGACCAGACCTCGTAATGAGCGGAAGCTGAATCCAAACCTGATCTAAAGACTGCCTGAATCATATCGATAGAAAGGGCTAATGTGAGAGCCAGTTCATGGAAGGTAGAATCAAAGAAACCAGGCTAGGGGCTTTGGCCATGGCATGGAGAAGTCTGAATAGGTGGTCTGATTGTAACAGGGGTTTCAGGGCAGCTGACAAAGCAGCCATCAGTGGAGTGGGGTCTCCTGTTTGTGAGGAAGAGTGCAGAAGGCCTCTAACCCAGCGGCGGGCATCCCCATCCATGGCGTTTAACAAGGCGAGCCCTTGCTGGGCATGAGATAATGCGGAAGCATTATTAAGCGCAATTGCTGTATGCATTTGCACTTTGAAGAGAGCGTCAAGAACTTGATTGGCCATCTCCCAGAAAGGAACACTTGATCTTCCTTTCAGGCAGTGGGAGGGGAGGAGCATCAACCCGCGCAGCTTGGGAGGTTTGAGAAAGATTCTCCAAGGTAGAGAAGATACTTCTCCCAAAGTTGGAAAGTGACTAAATAAACAACAAACAGCAGAATACTGATTGCACATTCATTTCGTAAAGGGCAACCATTGCAGCGCCCAGTTCAAAGAGTAGGGCAGAAGTGGCTGGAAACAATGGTCAGTCAATTATGTCATGGAAATGGCAGAAGAAGTTTAAACTGCCTGCCAGTTAGGATGCGTGAGTACTAAAAAGTAAGCCGGAATGCCAGAGGCATTGCTGACTGAATGACGTTGTATAAATCTGGGCATTGCAAAATAATGAATTGTTGCTGTAGAACAACAGTGAGCATGATCCCAACGATGAACCAGATTGAGCCCATCCCAGACCCAGGGAGTTTTGCTGCAGGGGGCGGAATCACAGGAATAGTTTCAATCAGTTCATTGGCATATGGGGTTGTTTTGACTGGGGGAGGCAAGGAGTCAAATTCTCGTTTGTAGTTGGTGGATGTAAGGCCACAAGATCCCCATCTACTGTTGTCAGAAGTTCATGATAGCAGGGTTGTAGTGCCAGAATTATCTGACTCGCTGAATCCAATCAACGATGGAGGGGGCCATAGTGACCATAAGTACTGGTAGAGCCCATCTGGTATATGGACTGACAGGCTACCAGGGAAACGCCATCAGGGATGCAGCCAGAAGGAGCAATGCAATAAAAACTGATTGGTTTTTTTGGGCAAAATTTTTATTGAAAGAAAAGGAAGAAAATTGACCAACAATTTTCTCAGTGCAATGCAACTGATTAAATAGTGGTCAATTGGGGTAGTGACAAGCTGGGATCAGGACCCTCAATTTTGACCTAACCGGCGAATTATTCAGGAATGGGCAGATTAGTTCACTGGGAACTGACATCAAAAAATTTGGCGGTGGGCTGAGTCACTGTTGGTTTGACCTCAAATGTCCAAACTGAGGCTTGGCTACATTTTCAATGGTTGGCACGACAGCGTTTGGCCCAACAAGCTTTGGGAATCCCCCAAGGCCACCCCACATAGAGGCGGGCCCATTTAGTTGGAAATGGGTTTGGGACACCCAACCCACCTGCACTAAGTTGCTGGGCCATTCATTCAGTCAGTGGCTTTGCATTGGGTGCAATTCCTGAATTGCCAACAGGGGGCTTTAAACCTCTTCAAGGGTGTTCAATGCTGTTACCTGCCTGTTGGGGATGATCCCTGACAATTTTGGGAGAGGGTGATTTTTTTGATTGCCATGTTAACCAAATCAAAACCATCGGGCATTCCAGCCAATAAATCAGTCTTCATAACTCTCCAACCATTTGAGCTCTGAACATTGGGCTGATTGCTGGTCGAATTAGTTCCAATTGATTTCAATTTGGTGATCTCAGCACGGATTTTGCTGATTCCTCATAACAGTTCTTCTGAGGTGAGTGTGGGCATTGGAGGTGGAATCCAAAGCGGAAGAGCTGGTACTAAGTGCTTGTCTACCACGTGAGCGAGATCGCCCTGAGTAATGAGGGGTACAGCCATCCTCTATGGTGCCTTCTTGCTCAGGAATGGAAAAATGGCCCAATCAACGCCCAGAGGACATTCCTTGGGACTTACAACCTTGCCCCAATTTTCCAAATGGGTCTTGATCCTCCCACCCCAACCTTGAGGGAACTTGGGTGCTGCTTCTAAAGTGGCAGCCAATCAAAATTTACAAAATTTCTAAAAAGTTGACTAGATTGTGTAATTGTGATTCAATGGCTGGATCAGTTTCAGCTGAGCAGCCATGGTTGACAGTATGCAACCAATCAGCTCCTGCCACTGCTCTAATTCTGGTGGCTGGCCCATCATTGGCAGAGCTAAATCCATAAAGGTGGCTCAAATGAATTGACAATAGTGAATGGCCTTTCAATGTCAAGCCAGATTATACTTTGGAGGTATTTTTATTAATTCTCCCAATTCATGCTCTTGCCGTTTTTGCTTAAAACATGTTTTTCTAGTTATAAATATCTAAATAAAATGTCTGTGGAGCCTCAGATGCTCCTGCCAACATCCTACTCTGCCAGAATCTTCATGGGGCAATCAACCCTTTGTTGAGGGTAATCCTATCCCAAACTTCCCTATGATTTGAAGATGCAAAATATGAAATTGAGGAGCTCACTTTTGGTGCAATCCACACTTGCATCAATGCAGCAAAGACTTTTTGATCCTAAATATCCTCAAATCAGCCAGCACAAGTCATTTGCTTGTGTGCTGGCTCTTATCTCTTTTGCTGAACATCAAATTGCTCAATATGTTGAGGTGATGGACATCACTGGACTCATAAATGAAGAAAACCCACAATTATACCCCCTTGTGCCACATGTTGTTGATGCTCCTACCTCAATGTTAGCTGCCATTGTCCACCAGATAAAACAAGCGCTGGACAAAAGTTTCCTCAAAGTTTTTACTTCTGACATGGCTTTCTAAGCTGTTAGCTGAGATGCCATATTGGTATTTTTATATTTCTTATAAACTTCCTTTGTTTTGTTCATTTACAAAATAAAGATGCATGTTGGATCCCCCTATTGAATTGGGCACCACTAGTGCTAAAAAAGAAGGACTTATGTAAGAGAGCTACAAAACTGTTTAAAGGATTTATAAATAATTTATCAAATGGATTAATTTTTAATTATTAGTCTAAAGCTTACCCTGGGGTTAAGATGTAAAAATGAGCTATAGACCTGGTTATAGGAGGGGTCATGTGTGGGGTTGTAAAAGAGCTTTTTAATACAGGCAATATCTATATAAGTGTTTTGTTAACTTTATCTAAAGCCATTTATTAGTGAGCTTTATCTAAATTTATACAATTTAAAAACTGCGAAAGAGGGAACTTTTTTTTCTCGTTGCAAACACTTTTACAACCTATTCAATTCAAGACTCAATCTAGTTTGATAATCTCACAGAGGAGATTAGTCTGCGCCCATGTCTGGGAGCAGTTGGGCAAGCAAGGCAAGAGGAGCAGGTGGAAGGCCCGCGGCCTCTAACGTTTGAAAACGCCCAAGAGAATCCAGTGGAATAGAAAAAGATCTCAAAAAACTGGCGGTCACAATTTCCCCAGAGATACTTGCATGGCAAGCACAATGCAACCAGTACATCAACACGCCACACTCCCAGCCACTTTCGTTGGTGGAATTTGGAGTCCATGTGTATCTGGACATCCAAAAAATGGCCTTATATGAACTTTTTTGTGAAGATGTACACAAAATTTTCCCAACCGCGGTGTACGTTGCACCTCACTCCATGTCGCACAGTTGGCTGGACCTGGGTTTCAAAAGCAAAATAGCAGCAGATGCGGCTGCAGCGGTGCACATAGTGGTTGACCTCCCCGAAGGGCAACAGGTCATTGAAACCAAATGCACCAGATAGATAAAATCAAACCAAATTTTCCTCACGTTTGACTTTTTGCCTACTACGGTAAAACGTGATATTTTGGAGCAACACCTGAAAGATGGTCTCGCCATATATGGCGAAATACAATCTTCGAAATGCAACATTTCATGCTGATGCCACACCTGTGCACTGGCAAATCCATTGCAGTTCTGACCCCAACTGAGGAGATCGTGAAGGACTTAACCCAGATCCCACACTCCACCTTTATTGACATCGCAGGGCATACCACCCACCCATTCTGGGTAACCGTGGACAGCGCGCCCCCCATTTGCACCCACTGTGATGTGTTTGGCCATAAGGTGCACGCATGCCCCATCAAGGAGGGCGTCACATTTCAAGAGCACCCCTCAGTGGCCATGGCCAGCGGAGAGGCGCACTATGAACCAACCACAAGCACCAAGGAGGCTTTCCCATGGGGAGCACAAGGCTGCTACCTATCGGTAAAGCCCATCTCCCCGCAGGAGTGGAAGAAGGCCAAGCAGGCCCATAGGGCCGCGGCCAAGGAAGCAGCCAAGGCCACCACCACCATCCCACACTCACAACACCAGGAGGACATAGAGACCTTTGCGGTGGAAGTGACTCAGGAATCCATCACCCAATCAGATTGGGAGGCCCATGCTGAGTGGGCCACTCAATCTGAGGATCTGATGGGAGATTTGATCTCACCCAATTGCTGCACCCAAGCTCCAGTTGAAACTGACTTGGGGCCTATCCCAATTGAAAAAGATTTTTTTGCCCCGCTTGATGGTGCACTGAACTTATCCGCACCGCAAAAAATTCATCCAACGTTGGGAAAACAAAAAGCAAAGGCCAAAGCCAATATGACTCTTTCTGCAAAAATTAACAAAAACCCTGATAGCGTTGCTGCTAACACCTGCACTGCTGTGAAAGCCTGTGGGGACCTTAAAGAGGCTGGTGGGCCTGGGGCCCACCCCCTCACACCTAAGGTGCGATGGGGGAAACCTTCACTCTTGGGATGCTGAATATCGCCAGACTCAAGGCCTCCCCATCCCAGGCTAGGAAACTGAGTTTTTTACAACACAATATACCCATGGATATCCTGGCCATCCAGGAGCCCCACTGTCCACGAGGTTCCGAGGAAGCTTGGAAAACAATGCTCCTCCCAAAGCCTATCCTTTTGATTGAAGCACTGTGGGGTGCTAATTTGGAAAAATAATTTTTTCAAATTCACATCCTCAGAAACATTTCTAAATGGCTGAGTGCTCATCGTCACCTTCTCATGGGCTGACGTTGCACACACAATTGTCAACATCTATGCCCCAAATGGTGCACACGAGCATCAGGAATTTTTCTTGTCAGTCAAATCCCTCCCGCTACCCCCTGATTCTTTCCTAGTTGGTGACATGAATTGTTGGCTAACCTCACCAATGGACCGGTGGCTGCCCTCACCCCACGCCCCACAGGGTCACATAGAACTACGCGTTCTAAAAGCCACCCTTGGGTTAATGGATGCGCTGCCACAACATGCCCCACTTCTCAAAAACATGATACATCCCCACATCCACAACGGCCAATTAAGGTCCATGACCCGCATTGACCTTATTCTAACGCCGGCAAAATTCCAACCCCACATCTCCCACTTCAAAACAACAAAAATGGAATTCTCCAACCACTGACTGGTCTCGATAACATATCACTTACCCGTCACAGTTGCAAAGGCCCCACATTGGTACAAAATCTGCCCCCCTGAGCTAACGTCGCCAGGATTTTCCATGTGGGTGGAAGAGGCAACTTTGGCGAAATCATTTGTTGCACCATTTTGCGCAGACCCCATTTCCACATGGGCAACTTTCAAAGAGGACACCATCCGCCACTATCACCATCTCTCCTCCAGATGCTCATGAGCCACATCGGTGGTTATCTCGCGCGCTCTGGCAGAATTGGCCCACTTGGAGTCCAACATTCCAGCCACAGGATACAGCCCTGCATGGGGCTGGAAGTGGGCGGAGGCAGCCACCCACCTCAATGCACTCAAAAGGCAACACAAAAATCAGGTTTGTGTCCAATACAGGGCCACATGCATCACTAAAGGTGACAAGTGCACTGCATACTTCTTTAAAAAAAAATTCGCACCATGCCAGAGTGTGGCCTGCACACAGGTGTGAAGATCGGATAATTCCATTGTGGACATACTGGCCAAAGTGGCAATTGAAACGCAAAAATATTACTCCAAGTTATAATGAGCTGAACCAATTCAGCTGGCTGAAATGGTGGAATTTCTAGACTGAGCTCATATCCGCACCATTTTCTGATACCCGGAAATAATGAATTTAATTACTCCAAATGAATTATGGACAGGCATTTGCAGTGTGCCAAACCAAAAATGCCCAGGCCCAGATGGCATTCCATATGAGTTCTACAAAAAATATTTCAAATATATATCCCCATTGCTGCTTGCCTCACTTAACCAAAGCCTGTTGGGAACGCGCCTCCTACCAGGAGGACATGAGGCCTTTACTGTCACACTCTTCAAGAAAGGGGATAAGCTTGACTTAGCCAACTGGCGCCCCATTTCTCTAACAAACACAGACACCAAAATTTTAACAAAAATCATGGCT
The DNA here is from genome assembly GCA_022478985.1 of Massospora cicadina. NCBI lineage: Eukaryota > Fungi > Entomophthoromycota > Entomophthoromycetes > Entomophthorales > Entomophthoraceae > Massospora > Massospora cicadina. The sequence continues at coordinate 7,943 of JAKSZP010008733.1, read as the reverse complement.
AACCGTTTAGGGACTGTAGCATCTGCCACCATCTCCCCAGAACAATTTGGTTTCATCCCCAGAAGGTCAATTTGGGATAACGTGCACTCTGTGGCTAATGTATGTCAGTCCACAGCCTCTGGGGCACTTGTATTCTTGGACCAACAAAAGGCCTATAATAGATTAAACTGGGAATACCTTAGGGCCTGCCTCCATCAATTCCGCCTACCCCCCCGCTTCATAAACTGGGTGATGCTGCTCACGGAATCTGCGACAATGGCAGTGCGTGGCCCAGGCTTCCTAACGGAAGTAGTCCGCCCTCAAAGGGGCCTGCGACAAGGGGACCCCCTCAGCTCACTCTTATACAATTTCAGCTTTGACCCACTACTGCGAAATGTGATAGCCCAACTCACTGGGGTCCATGTGCCAGGCCAAACCCCAGTCAAGATGATGCCATTTGCAGATGATTGCGTGGTGGGGGTGTCTAATAACAAAGATGCACGCGCGCTTGAAGCCCTCATCCAGGAATATTCTCAGGTAAGCAACGCGGCACTGAACGCCTCCAAAACTGAAATCATCCTCCTTGGTCAGTTTCAGAACTGCTGGGCCCCAGCAATTAGTTCCCAACCTGGCCATCTGCTCGCCCACGTCCACGCCTTACTAACTCAACACACACCGCTCCACTGGTGCTCCCCTTTGTGCCACGTCCTACCATAGGCTCGGTGCGCCATCTGGGCGTGTGGATGGAGGCAGGCGGATATGCGTCAGCAGTAATGGAGTGCCGTATACTGGACAACGTGATGAAGCGAATTGCCTTCAGAGCCCACCCTACTACCCTCACTGGCAGGGTTGTTCTTGCCAACTCTATGCTCCTATCCAAAGTCTGGTTTGGAGCCCACGCCATCCCCTTCTCACCAAGCTTCTTCCAATCCCTGTATGCTTTGCTGCAAGGATGGCTTTGGTCAGGCCGCCCTCCACTAGTACAGCTAGAGGTCATGTTTGGCCCTCATCATCAAGGTGGCATGGGCCTGCTTGACTTCAAAGCCCATGCTGCCAATATCCTGGGCACTTGGATCGCGGCCATCATCGCTCCTACACTCCCATCCCAACACTGGTCCCACGCGGCCTGCTCCAACTTCTCCCGAGCCTTGGGCCTCAACAATCCATAAAACCCCCACTCCCTGATGAAATACCTCGCATCACACACATCGGCCACAGGTCCTCACAGGACTAAAACCCACTACAAACGAATCCTACTCTCCATGCGAAGCGCAGAGTGGAGAATTCATATTAGCGGACATACAACCCAAAGAGGCCGCCCCTCTCCTCAGTTCACACAAGAGGTACAGGGGCTACCCATCCATGATGGCGTGATCCCCATTTGACCCCATGTCCTATCCAGGGTGGACTACCTGGACATGATGGACATCCCTTATTCCACTGAGACCCAAAAGACTATCTGGAAATATGCACACCATCCTCTGTTGCAGCCTTAAGTCCGCTCCCATGTGTGGCGCTGCCTGAGGTGGGTGTATTGTACAGCTGAGCGCTCTAACGCTTTACACTCATCCTGTGTCGTGTGTGGCCAGTATGGAACGCTGTTCCACCGCCTGGAGAAGTGCCCCACCTCTAAAGTGATATGGCGCGAAGTCCAACGTCTGCTGGGCCAGGATCAAATGCATCCCTTCAGTCTGTCAAGAGATATGTTTGCTTCATCAATGGCCTCCCCCCTCCCACCCTCCCTCCATGCTCTGGTGGTTGCAATCGTCATGTGGACTATCCACACGATTGTCTTGGATGCCATCGCTGGCTCCATCCCCACCCTCCCAGAAGCTGTCCACAGATTCCGGTCTCATTTGATGGATCACTTTCAAGCGTGGATGTTTTGATATCTCCCACCACGTCGCCGACAGCTGGTCTCCTCCTGGTTCCCAGTATGGTTCACTAAATCAGACCCCTTCCTCCACACGTGCTCAATAGTGGCTACGGCCCCTTCACACGTTCCCTCCCCCTCCCCATAAGTGGCGTTCTCGATGGCAACAAGAGATAGCATCGCTTCTCTGGGGTGCCTCCCCTGGTACTAAGTTTATCTTTCCTGAGTCATATTTGGAAGTGTCCGTCCCATGGTCAGCCTTCCTCGCAATAAATTTAAAAAACTGCGAAAGAGGGTTATCAATTATTACTAATTTTGGGTCACAAGTGCAACTTTAAAAATGAAGAAATTTAAATTGATCATTTAGTTAAGATTATTATGGTAAGGGGATTAGAACAGGTGCCATTGAATACTCACACTGTTTGGTTAAATTTGGTTTTAAGAGCTTTCAGTACCTTCAAGATAACTAAGGGAAAACTATCAGGAAAACCTAGTTTGACCAAGTAAGCGCTTTTAACTAAGGAGGAATCTAAAAATCACTAGTTAATTTTAGCAAACAAGCAAGAAATATACCTTGGATTTTGATCAATCTTGTCAATTACTATGCCATTGATATTAGACCAAAGTAGGTCTTTGCAAATAAATATACAAGAATTGGGTACAAACTGGATAAACTTTTTATTCAATATGGACAAAGTCCCAGGCAATTAATTATTGATCCTATAAGTATATTAAAGAAAAACAAAAGCAATAAAAAGATGTAAACTAAGCCCATAGAAAGACTAATAACATGAAAGAAATTATATTATTTCATGAATCTAGAGCATGCCACAGAGTTAGCAATGATTGAAAAAATACTGCTTCAGTTATTGCATAATCTATAAGTGTGCTTTTAATTTTTTAGGCATCTAAGTAATTAGTTTAAAAAGGAAAAGTAATTTAAATTTAATATGAGGCACGCCAACCAGGGGATTGACATTACCAAAGCTAAGAAAGTGAAAAAAATGAACAAACTAATCATTCAGACCAAAAGAAAATGACTGTTTAAAGAACGGGAAAAACATAATGATCAAAACACCAACCTACCAAGTGGGACGGCGCTGAGGCACTCAACCTACCATGGCGGAAGGGGAGGAGGATTGGGGACTCATCCTCATTCCCATGCTCCTCATTAGTGAGAGCACGGGCCAATGAGGAGAGCAAAGGGGTGGGGTGATCGGCGACATGGGGAGAAAGGTCAGTAACAATTGGTTGTTTGAGTAAATTATTGTAGGACAGTAAGTTGCTGATGTATTTGAAAATGTTGGCCTCCGCCTTAATGAGGAGGGCAGAGAGCTGGGACAGTGAAGCCACAGAGGTGTGGGTGACTCTAGGGTTGGCCTGCAAGGCAGAAACCACTCTCTGGATGGCTTCCTTAGCGCGCCTGTGGACAAACCCAATGGCCTGTTTATGTGATACAGATGTGGATAGCCTGAGGATGGGGGTGGGAGTTCCATAGCTAGTACCGCTACTGATGACTCAGCCAGTTCATGGATAGTGGTTACTTCAGGGTGGGTGGCTGCTGTAACAGCAAGCTGGTGGTCCGAGCAGAACTCCACTGTGTCCAGTTGGGGGTGTAATACCATTGAGCGACCAGTTTGGGATTCTTACCTAGATAAATTTGTCATATGTGGGCTGCAAGGCCTAAATAAAATTATTCATCTCATCAGTTTCAGCCAATGAGGACCATGGGTTCAAGTCAAACTCAAAATTGGGGTTTGAAAATTGAAGTGGTGTGGCTGGCAATTGCAGGATAACGAGGGAACCCACATTAGTCCAAGCTGTTTCCTGATTGGATGAGGTGCAAGTGACACTGGGTGAGGCACAAGTGGCACTGGCCTGAGGAAGGGGCTGGTTGGATGCAGCAGGCACTGAGGCGGCAGCAGTCTTTGGGGGAGTGGGGGTAGGATTGACCCCCATGCCAGAAAAGTAGTGGGGTGTGGGGCTAAGTGGGGGCCATGTGATGACTGCACTGGGTCAGAGGAAGCCATGAGGGAGGGGCATTTATGCCTTGAGTGATCTAACTCAAAGTAGGAATGACAGATTGCCCTCCCGCCCTCTACATGGGCACAGAATGGGTGGTCAGGGGCAGAGGGTATGATGGCGTGGGGTGGAAGTGACAAATCGATTTTAAATTTATTAGGCTGATCATGGCAAATGCTCAAGGCCCAGCTAGGCGAGTGGCTCCATTGGGGACCACAAACTGAAGGATGGGGTTTGAGCCATATGTGGCCAAACCTTCCATTAACTCCCAATGGAGTACTGCAGGGGGGAGATAAGTGGCCAACCCCACGAATTGTAATACTATGGTCATGTCAGTGGGGAGCTGGGTTCATGTTGTTGGTATGGGTGTGCCCTTGAAAACCAGAGGCACAGTAGCTGCAGTGGCGGCGTCAGCTTTGCAGGTGAAGCTGAGGTCAAAATACCCCTTAAAGGGGCAGAAGTCAATGAAATTGGCTGGCAGCATCACCACCTGGGTCAGGTTGATAATTTCTTGTTCCTCATATGGAAAAAATCTCCCATACTCGACCTGAAGGCCAAAATGGAGCTGGGAGTGGGCGAGAATGAGTGGGCTGTGAGGCACCACCTGGGTACATGCCAGGTGGATGGCGAGATCCTTGGGCGGATTAAACTGACCCAAGGACTTATTGGGACTGGATGAACCATTCCAAGCGCGTTTTCCCGCTGGACGTAAAATGCTAGGTGGGGTTTGCTGCTGCCTCACACTGGAGCAGCTGGCAGCAAATCTGATGTCATTGGGGATTGAATGGCAGAAGTTGGCGTTTGATTGATATTTGTTTACTTACTTTTTTAATAAAATTGCTCAAAAGTGACTTTGAGCAGAAAGTAAAAAGGTAAAGTACTTTCTTTATATTAACCTAAAATTAGATTTTTTTTATTTCATTTATAAAATAATCATTAACCAAATTTTCATGATAGTATGCAAAATAATTAAAGAATTATAAAGATTACAAAGGTATATATTGGTAGCTCTTAAGGCCAAATGGAATTAAAAAATACTCTAGAATGTGAATTTATCAGATTTGATAGTTTTAAATTTCCATAAAAAGCCATTCTCATATTCCTGATATCTATTGACCTTACAGATTTTATGTTAAATTTGGAAAAGTATGCGTTCTTGGTGTTAAAAGCCTAAAATACTTTTGCTATATAGGTGGGACTACAACCATTTCCTTTATATGACCTGAAAAAGATTCTAACTGTACCTTAAAACTCTTTGGTTACACCACTGGTCTTCTTGCATATAAATTTATTTGACGCATAACACCAGGAATATTAATATCCTATAAAAAATACTTCTACTTTGGTAGATTAGTAAAAAATATGTATTTTGTCACAGATCCAACTTCAATAGACAGCAATAATTTCTTGCCCAGGTAATAAAAACAACAAATTAGTCAAACCTGTAGACTAAGTGACCCAGAAATCCCAATAGATGATAATACACTATAATTGAACAAAGGTTCTAAAACAGATACACAATTTAAGGATAATGAATCAATACATCATAATTTCTGATAGCAGACTGAGACAAAACTTACTTTTAAAGACCAATTAAAATACATCAGATCAAATTTGTCAAAACCTTTAGTACCAAATTAAGACTGAAAATTATTTAGATTGATCCACTGACTTTGGTATAACTAAAAAGATTTTAAAAGAGTCAGACATCCAAAAATGTAAATATGATCACAGCGTCAAAGATTCCACTAAAACTTAAAGTTTAATCTACATAATGATGGCTTTAACCATAGGCATACCATTTTAGAACCACCAGGGACTACTTCCAATAGTTTTTGGGTGAATTCAAAAATATTTAAAACACCAGCCCTGGTAGCAAGGCTATGATATACAGAAAATTAACTAGATCAACTAACTTCTTATACCTACATAAGTTCACAGAATATTCTACTTTTTTTATTTTTTACTGGAAGTTGATCCAGCTCTTTAATTGTTAAACAATTTCTAATTTTTAATCCAAAGTATAAAAACCCATACTAATATTTTAAAATAAACAAATATTCTTACATCGATGAATCCCCCCTTGGGTTGGGACCATCTAGTACTAAAAAATAAACAAATATTCTTAAAGCCTGTTTTTGATGTTTGTTCTTACTAGTTTTAGTTGCTGTAAGTAGGGTTGACTCAAGGAAAGAGTTAATCAAGGGAGCACTTAGTTTAAAAAATAAGGGTTTTCATGATCACCATTAGGACTGATAATATTGCGCTGACATTAAAGAACACTCACACTAAGAGTCTTTCACCAGTTCTGCTGAAGCATGAGAGTTGCAAGTACCTGCCTGTTTTGTCTATTAGTTCTTATAACGCCAATTCCATTATCTGTTGCTCACTATGGAGGAATTCATCAAGTGAGATTTAATGGAAAAATGCATTAAATTGATGAGTGAATAAAGTACTGAATTTGAGATTTTGGAAATAAGCTCTGGAGTACGCTCTGGGAAGTGAGAACGCCTATCAGTTGCTAAGCATGAGCACATTGAAGCCAGGCTGGTGGCCTTGAAAAAGAAGTAGTAGAACTAAGAACATACATGAATCAAGTATTAGATATTGAATGACGTCATTAGGCTGCTGCTACACTGTTGAACAAACCCACTTTACAAAAAAATAAATTGAGACTTTTGTGAAGGCTTTGGAAGATATAGTTCAGCAATTGAGGCAGGTTAACAATCCAAACAAATTGGCAATATATTTCCAGGGAAAAGGCCTGATCACCATGATGATGTCCTAGACGCTATAGACAAGGATATCAATATATTGAAAGCTCAACATCGCCGCCTACCACAAGTTGCTTTTAGCCACACAGGGGAGGCCTCAAGGGTTGAAACACCTATACTTACAACAGCAATGGTGTTAGCTGAAGATCCAGTAAAAAGATTTACCTTCAAATCATACTTTAAAACCATGTACACCTCAGGATAGTTACCATTGTGGGCTTTTTATAAATGTATGAGAATATTATGTATGGCACAATTATCATAGAAAGCCTGCCATACAAAAGGGTAATGAGGTGTGAATCCCAATATATACTAAGCACAACATTAGAACCAGGATTTACCTGAGCTGAAGTGAAAGCTGTCTTGCTATATAATTTAAAATATTGCTCAGGTCATACAAAACATGAAGCAGGACTTTTCCAATCTAAAGATACTTTACTCAATTGTTTACCAATTAAGCTTGCATACTATTTGAAGGCCCAGCAGTTCTAAACTACTGGAAGGTAGACCTACTAACTGTGAAGACCGTTTTACTAAGCTAGTTTGATTTCATTCACAACTGAAGATGTTCATTAAGCTTACAATAAAGTCAGACCATACCTTGAAGAAGATCAAGGAAGCCCCGCTTGATGTGCAAAAAACTTATAAGAGCAAAGTAAATATCCCAGGAAAATGATGTGGCGTAGTGATAGCAAGGCCATCTATGTATCTCAGGTTAATGATAAAAATTAGAGGACAATACTAAGGGAATAAACCAACAAAATAAACCCCATGAGCTTCTGTGTTATAAATGCAAACAAGCTGGACATTTCCAGCGGAACTGCCTCAACCAACAAAGCTCCAATGAACAACCTAAATAGGAAGAAGAGACGATTCCAGCAGTAAAATGGATTATCCTCCACAGAGAAGGGAGGATGAAAATGAGTGCCTACCAAAACAACGCCAGCTATCATGTGTTGGGAGCCCCTGAGGGCATGAAAGTTCTAGGAAGACTATGAGCTCATGAAGTAGCAGATAAAACTGATTCTAGTTATCTTTTTCAATAATCAAAAGCTACCAGAGCTACACAAGTGCTAACAATGGAGAGCAACTGGTTAGAGATGCACTTATCAAAATTTATTAAACACAGCAAGGAACAAATGAGAGGGCTTCCTTAAACAACTAGCAGAAGAAGCTGAAAAACCTTTGAAAAGACTGCCACTGAAATCTTGACTAATGAAAGCATTTTTGGCAAGTGTTTAACCAAGGTGGGATATCCATCCATTTAATGCAGCCATTTTTTGATACCAGATCCC